>JARJLU010018151.1:0-42361 GCA_030272975.1 Sparidentex hasta
TTAATCTATGTTGTTTCTGACCAAGTTTATCAACATAAACCAGGCTGTTGTTCTCAATTTTAAATGGCTACCATGCCCCCTATTGAGCATAATTTAAAGTAACAAGCATTTTAAATATCAGTTATGTGTTGTTTTTTTGGATTGCAATACAATATCCACATCTGTTCTCCATTCAGTCCTCCAGAAGGAACTGATCTGTTTAACAGGGGTACTATGCAGTTTGAGAAGGAAATTGAATATTTACAATATTAATGAGGTAGTGACACCAACACAGATATATTTATCTTTTTCATAAGTGAATAAACAAGCTGCTCTCAGAGGGACATAACAGTCCTAGAACACTGTCTGAAGCTAGACAGGTGGCAGGGTCCAAGTAAAACAGTATGAAGTTGTGCTGTCCTTTAAGGTCAGTTTGTTTGTTTACTCATAAAAACAAAGCCTTTGTTTGGTTAGACGTAATAAAAAAAAAATTAATCTTCGTGATTAATAATTCTTCCCTAAGACTACAGTGACCCTTTAATGTTTAAACTCAGCAATCACCAAATAACCCACTTTGTTTTGTATTAACCCAGAATTTTAATTTGCTTAAGTGAAACGTCAGCAAAGATCTCATCAGTGCCACCTAAGAAAACGGAAGTGAGAATAGGGGAAAGGCCCAAAACGATGGCTGATTAAGCTTTGGCTTAAGTTGCATCATTCACACTACAGTAAAATAACAATCTACATTTCCTACATTTGAGAGGCGCCCTCATTTTTAATCAGCGAATGAGCATCATCAGAATAATAAAGTAGCTAGTGAGTCACTATAAAACGCAATCACCAACAGGACTGGGTGATTAGATAGTCATCCTAATAGATGTAAAGTCTGGAACTATAAAGTCTAATAAAGCACGCCAACACACAATAAAATGCATTCATATACTTTACCCCTCAATAATAGTGCTGTGCCATAATGTCTCACCAATTACCACATTTGTTTTCCAGTTGCATAGGAATAATCAGCATTTTGGTCTCCACATGAGAAATAAGTTGATGTTCAGATAAACAAGTGGTGCCAGTGCAGAATTACAAATCTGTTTTATTGAGAAAGCGACACAAGCTCGTCTTAAAAAAAGGGAATAAAAGAAAAACACTTCCAACAATTCACCAAAAAAAAAGGAAAAAAAAGAAAGAGAATGACTTTGTCGTCACTGCTGGGGTAAAAGGAGTGGGGAGGGATTTGGTAGGACATTGGGTCAGTCTCGGCCTTCTTCAGAACCTCCCAGAACGCTCTCGGTCCCTCGACCTCCGCCTCTCGCGGTCCCGCCGTCGGTCCCTGGAGCGGGAGCGTCGTTCCCTTGAGCGCGAGCGAGAGCGGTGCCTGGAGGGAGAGAATAAAAACATTAATTTAAAAATCCTGATTAATCCTTAAAGATAAACATATCTCTTTTAAGATTTCTATACCTTTTCCTGCGGCGGCCGTACAACTCCCTTCGAAGTTCCCGCGATATGGGTTTCAGGTGCATGAAGTTGCAGAAGCCGCCTCTGGTGCACTCTCTGCAGACATACAGCACACGAGGGGTTAAAACTTGGTGGAGAATTGCCATGAGGAAAGGTTGGCTCTAACACATGCTGAGGAGCATGCCAGCCCACCAAAGAACATCTGATCTTTATCCCCCCCACCCGACTCACACACCGAGTTCGTCCTATCACTGTCACGGCAAACAAGCCCCGATCCAATGGAAAAACACTGAGAGACTCATAAAAGAGGAGCACAAGTTTCCTCCCACCGTGTGAGGACAAAGTTTATCTTTGTGTTTTAAAGAAAATGTGATGATTCACACAGTGCCCATGCAGCTGGTAAGGTTTCAGTGCCTTCCTGAAGGACACGTGTAAGCTGCTGAGGCTAATCGAGACAAAAATATCCCCCAAAGTATGTACAGTTTTTAGCATGTTATTGTCAGGTGTTCTTAACTGTACAAGTTTGGAGGAAAATGCAACATATAAACACAGTCAGACGAAGGACCATTACCAGCAAACACTTCAATCACCTTGGCGCTCTTATCCTGTCTGTTGATATTGGGCTTCAATAGCAGATATTCCCAAACAAGCTTCCAGTTAAAGTAGCACGAACCAGTTTATAGGCAGTAAGTCTAGAGCTCTCAAGGCCCCTCAGTCACTGAAGCCTCAGGGCACTTGTCCTCTTTACCCAGTTTATAAGTCAGCCTGAGCTGCAGAGTCAAAGTTTTTCTTGGATTACATAGCTGCAGAATGGACTTTCTTCCCACCTCACTAACCTGCTGCAAACACCACATGTCTTTTTCTAACTTTAACTGATGCCTTAACACACACACGTGCATTATGTATATACAACGATGTTCAACATTGTGTTTGTATGGCACAAGGTTTATAGACACAGCTGCTAAGGTTTATTGCAGCTAAACATATAGATGTCATTACTGAAAATGGAAGAACTAGACACTATGTATTGTACTAAGTGGTTTTAAAGTGTAGTTGAAAAGATTTGCTGCTTTTCTTGTCTGATGTCTGCTCATCAGACCAAGTAAAATACAGTACAAAAAACAGAAGTCCACTCCTTTTGTGGTGGTAAATGCAGGAAATGCAGTGGTCTGAACACAAAACACCAAACATCTCAGCTCTTGGCCAACTTAAAGTAGAAACAGACAAATCCTCCCTTCTTAGTGCTTCCAAGTCGTATTGATGTTGGTGCCTTTAGTACAAAAATAACCAGATCTTTTACCCAGAGTAGCAACTATCAAAAAAACAGGACAAAACCAATCATTAAATCTGTAATGGAAGCGTGGAAACGGACATAAATGGTGCCTGGCTGCAAGCCTGCAGTCAGCATTAAGTGCCTGGTGGCAGACAGAATAGCAAAGTTTAGGGGAAGTTTACAGGGAACGGATCTCAGCACTGATGGTATCAGTATTCTACAGCCATTATACTGAGCACTCAACCTTTAAGCAAAGAAACATGTCAAGGTGTAACACATTAGAACTGGCCATCTTGTGTTCAAACTCTCAAAAAAAATAGGGGCACCAAAATAACTGCTGACTGTAGTTTATTTTTTTACACATTAATGAGCACAGCTATTGTTATCTGCAAACATTTTCTGCTTGCACTTCAGTAGATATCTCTTCAACGCAGTTAATACAAGTCTCTGCTTTATGGTCGATACAGTTATTTCTTCACATCCTGTTTGTAGCTTTGGTTAATGTTTGAGTGTTTTGGCCCACATACATATAAATACCTTTGCACATTTAAATGTTTCAAATGTTCAACACACTCACAGAAACAACTTAAAAATCAACACCAGGTGGTTTTAAGCTGTTCGTGAACGGACCTTTTTCTAAACATAAAAAGTTTCCAGTCCTTGGACACTTTAGCAGCTGTTACTCACCCCATTTCATACTGACGGCAGCACGCTTCCCTGAAGTCTGTGACAGGGGAGAGCTCTGCGTGGATGGGCTGGCCGTTGAACCAACGGTTGTTCAGGTCCATGACTGCTTTCTCAGCGTCCTCTTCACGGCGGAACTACACAATGAAGATAATCATTAAAGATTTCTTAAACTATCCATTTATTCGCTCCGCTATTCTTTTAAATACATTTATCACAAACCTTAACATAAACGTTGCCGACTAGGTGATCGCCCAAGTTGTCGCACACATTCATCTCCTCCACCTCT
Organism: Sparidentex hasta; assembly: GCA_030272975.1. NCBI lineage: Eukaryota > Metazoa > Chordata > Actinopteri > Spariformes > Sparidae > Sparidentex > Sparidentex hasta. The sequence continues at coordinate 3,687 of JARJLU010018151.1, forward strand.
CCGTACTTCTCCTCCATCTCTGTGAACACCTCCTATGAAGGAAATAATAATAATAATAATAATAATAAAAGAGGATAAGAACAATCAACACTTTGAAAAGGTTCTTTCTTTTGTTTTATTTTTATCCACGTTATTATCAAGATAATAAGAACATTTGGAGAAAATGGTGAACATATTGCCTTTTTTACAGTTCATGATAAACCCCCCTCCATTTTCCTTCTGTAAAAGTAGCCAGAGACAAGCTGTGGCACACTACTACAAAATGATTCAGCACAAACTTGATACATATTAGAAATGTTCAAAGTCAGACAACACAGGTGTGACGTCAAATCAGGCAATATGTGGAACGAAGACGTGACACCTGCACAGAAGGTCACTCACCTCAAAGAACTCGTCATAGTGCTCCTGCATTTCCACATCGCTGACGGCGCCTGCGAAATGTCAACAAGGGGACAGTCAGGACAAAGCTTAATGGACACTCATGGTAAAAGACTTCAGCCTTCAAACGGACTGTGTGACACCTTTAGCTTCAGTCTAACTGTAGCGACATAACATGATACTTCTTGCTATAACAGTTACACCCTGTAGATAATATCATTTATGTTATTTGTCACTAGAAACATTCTTCTCACTCCCATGACATTTCAGCTTAAACTAGAGCTGACCCCTCTTAGCATTCGCCTTTTTACTTGCATTTTATGTTGAAATCACTCGAAGTTCAACTTCTCTACAAACTGTGACTGGATCATGATGTGCAGGAAGCCTTGATGTAACAACACTACAGTAAATGTGTTTTTCAGGTTTACTACTTCATGACAACCTCTGGCTAGAACATGAAGGAGAGTTTCTAAGTTGGGGGCAGCACCAGTAGAAACTGGCTTCAATGAACCAGAAGCGAAAAATGTGTAGTCAATGTCAAACTCTTAAGTGTGAAGCAAAGAACACAGAAGCAGTAAGTTAATCATAGCTATCACATCTGTTTCACATCAGCAAATGGAGGATCTGATTGAAACTGTGCACACTATTGCACAAGAGTGACTCGGGTAGTTTTGCCAGGAAAACATGCAAAACAGCATGTGGCCTGTTACTCTATCTCCAGGAAGTGATATGATGCGATACACATCTCTAGAGGACATGTTCCTACGCTAAGCCAGATTTATGTGGGGAGGTGTGATAGAGTTAAATTAAGTGCAGTCGGTGCTGGAGGGTCCTGCAGATGAAGGGAGAACTTACAGTGTAAACCATCAGCAGACTGGGCAGAGTTTTGAAGGTTATGAAGGTAAATGTTCAAGAAGGGAAATGGTCTGAAATACAAAACGTAAACGGCTGTGACATAAATCAACCAGGAAAAAGAGCTGGGGAGGAAGAAAATGTGATTAGAAATGTTTCTGTCAGTAAATTTCGCAGCTAATTATGTGATGGATAACGCTGCATTCAAGATCTTCATTGGAGGTGCCCCTCTTTTTAGAGCATTGCAGATCATTTCAAAGTGTTATGTTTTGAGATATTTGCTCCATTTCCCCTACATTTACTTTTTAATTCCCAATTTATATAAAAGACTATGGCATAAAGAATTTGGTTTTGTTTAGCTTGAGCAACGGTCTACACAGAATGTATTAAAAGTGAAGTGAAAACAAGACAATTCAAAACACATTTTGATACAGATGTTTTTATGCAAGCTGAAAAGTTGAAGTAAGAAATTCGACTTTTGTCTTGGGTCTTTTGTGTTTACTGCTCCGACACAACCCTGCAAAACACGACTGGAAGCTATTTAGGCATAATAAAACACTCGCTCCACAGTCGTTCTCCTCTGTAATTTGGCGCTGAATGGAAGTGAACGACCTCAAGCAATATCCCAAATCTTTTATGACTTCAAATTGCACGCAACCGTCTTTGCAGAGAATATTCGCAGGCACAGAACAAAAACAAAACTTGCATTGTCCATTAAAGAGTGACTCCACTTGTTTTACACATGTATTCTGTTAACAGGTCTTCTTGTGTGGGGGGGGGGGTGGAAACTATTGCATGTGTGAAAAAAGTAGTATAAAGCCTTTTGTGCCTACATTACCCACAATGCAACTTTGCCAATACATCATTTGAGGCAATTTATCAGATTATAGCCACAAAGGCCTTTATAGAACCTTTTTTCATATACAGTAGTACTCCAAAAACAAGACCTGTAAACACACTCTAATTAGGGATACACGTTATGGATTTTTTCGCCGGTCAATACCTGTAACTGCTTAGTATAAAAAACACTGGCGGAATTATCCTTTTAAAGTCACTTTTACAACTGCAGTTAGGCTCTTCTTTTAGGCAGAGTGGTCCACTCACACACTTACCTGTATGAGAGGTGCTGCTTCAGCCCAACATATTTACTCAACGCACAGTTCTGAGTGTTCTGCCATAATTGACACAGTGAGGACAGTTTGGTGTGTTTTGGCTTCACAACTGCTTAGTGAGCCATGTGGCAGCTCAGCTGCACAAGGTCAAACAACTGAAGCAGGTGTTTTTTTGCTGGTATTAAGTGATAACTGACAAATATCTGAATATTTGGTTTTGGGTGATAATGGGTTGCCAGCTGGGTCTCCTTTACCCTACAGGGCTGAAGCAGCACCTCGTCTCTGTTTGTTATAAGTGAGCAACATTTTTAGAAATCAGAGGGGGAGGTTGTTGACAAACTTTAAACTTACAGCGAGAAGCGTCGGCCGTCTGTGCACTGTTCTGAGGATTACGGTAGATGTTTTGGATCAAGATGGTCTGCGGGGGAAAGAGTAGCATGTGGTTAGACAGGGTTGTAGTCCCGTTTCTATTTTGACTTGTTCACATTGTTTTCACAGTCATGCACGCACAGCATCCTCCGAAATTATGTTTGTCATTTTGTAAATTTTCAATGTTTTTTTTCTTGTCTTATTTTTTAACTAAATTCTGATCTCGGGAAGCACTTTGTCATATTTCCCATGTGAAAGATGCTAAAACTAACAAGCTTTAATTACTTCCTTATTGAGAAAGTTTGACTATGACATGTTTGTATACTCCATTTTTTGGTTAAGCTCAACAACATCATACCTTAAATTCCTCCGAAAGCCAAAGTTAAGTTATATTGGCCTATAAATCGGCCTGGCTTTCAGCAGTCTGCATTTGTGTGCAAAACCTTTCCACTTGTACAAATGAGGCCTGTTTCTTTCAGGAAAACCTCTTTTAAAAGATACACAGACAAACAGGGAAATGCCCGAAAATTGAGTTTACTGAAAAACAACAAACTGAGATATGAATGTAGTTGCAAAAAAACAAAAAGAAAAAGCTTAAAATACAAACTGTTAGGAATGGAAAATGACATAATATACTATCCCTGACAGAGCATGTCATTACTGGACACATTTACCACACTAGAGTAGTTTGAACACTCAGACACAAAGTACTCAAACATAAGTTAATATTTAAAAACAAAACAAACTTTTGAAGAAGAAGTATCTCATCCACAGCATGTTTACACTTCTGACTCACATGAAACGAGCCAAGTCTGAGAGATTACAGCCAGTGCACTAAACTAGAATTGCTTTTTTTTTTCAACCATTAGATGAATATAACATAATTTCACAAGAGCTGCAGAAATAATCAAGATATTATCAAAGTTGCAAGAAGGCCAAGAGAAGAATTGGTTCTTGGAAAAAAGTGTATAGCTGGTTAACCATTCATCACAGGGTTGGTCCTTCAATCTCATACACACATGTCAATGTATCTATGAGCAAGACACTGAACCCCAAGTTGCTTCTGGTGGACAGGGATGCCTTGACTGGCAGCTATGCTACCGGCAGTGCAGGAGTATGAGTTTGGGTGGGTGATTTAGAGTACAACTGTAAAGAGTTTGTAACGTGGGGAAAATACTATATAAGTGCAGCCAAATGTGTCAATAAAACACACACTAAGGCCTTGATTTTAGGAAGAGAGGTGTGTTGGGATCTCACCTGGCTGAACGTTGGTTTATTGTGCAATCTTGAGCAGCGGTCTCCATGTCTGCAAGCTCCAATTTTGAAATAGAAGGAACAATTGACCCTGGAAAAAAGTAACAGTGTCATCATACTCAGTTTATATTTGTTTCCGTTTATTTGCTGCTGGAGATATTTTAAATGGTGTATTATTGTGAAAAAAAATCCAAGCAAATAACAATGTCAGACTCAGTCTGTTAAATCATTTCCAAGTTCCCCAGCCTCTCTATGGCTAGACCATTTGTTTTATCAGTTCAACATATACTTTTATTTTTCCAAGTAATTTCCGAAAACAGCCATGCACTGCAGTTTTTAGGAAGCGCAGCTTGAACTGAAGTAAACTGTGTATTTGTAGTTTGACCATTTCCAGCATCAGATTTTGTGCACTAATGACTATCTAGGGCAGCAAGACTGACTGGACTGGGAATGATTAAAAAAGAAAAGCGAAAATCCATTGTTCGTTATAATGAGGGGACATTCAAAAGTATGAATCAATGGTCTGTTTTAATTGTTTTTTTACGACTCCCTATATCCAGCTATATCCAGCTTTGGATCCACAAGAAACACTTGGTTTGTTCTTATAGAAATAAGGAATATCACCTGACCCAAACTTGGCCTGCCTACTGAACCACCTGTTGAACTAGATCAGTTACTATGTGTTAGAGCAGAGAAATTTATCAGTACATGATTTATGATACAAAACTAGACACTGTTTCAGAGTTAAGTTCCACACAATATCTGCTCACTTAATTTCTTGATATTAAACGGTCAACCGTCATGTAAGTTATACATTTAGCTGAATCTCCACTTATTTGAATTGATAAAATAAATGTAGCTGCCCCTGCTTTGCCATCTTATCAACTTTAATCTAGCCCCCTGTTTATATTTGATAGTTCGGAGAGCAACACTTGAACGAACGGTTGTCTTAATCTTTGTTATAGTTCTATCGTTGCAATGAGTGCACAATAATTTAATTTAAATCACTGGTCACAAATGTGCAGGGTGCATTCTGCTGCTCTCCACCGGTGAGACGGAACAAAAACAACCAGCCTGAGCAGGGCTGTTACTCTGCAAACAAGCCCATTCATTAACAAAGCTACACGTTGCCTGGCCATTTCATTACCTATTAATTACGCTTCCAATGTATCCTTAAGTAGCAATACATGAGTGAACATTTTGTAAAACTACCCGCTTTGGCGCAAAGTAGCTGCAGGTTAGCTAAGGTACCTTCCCGAGTTTCATTCAATGCGTTAGCTGAGTGTTAGCTTCCTGTTGCTAATGTAAGCTTGACGAGGACATTCAAAAGAGTTGCGGCCATAAACCGAGCCCCGCTGGAGACGAAGAAGAACCACACCAAGCATACTTTGTTTCAAACTCGTCGCTTGGGTGCTAAATACTATGAATATTAAATAAAACTTACTTGTCTTTCTCTGTGCCGAAAATGGATGCCAGATACTCCGCCATTTTCGGCTCGTCGGAGACGTACGGACGGACGTCATTACGTAAAGAGAGTGCGACTGCGCAGTGGTTACCGCTTGACAGCTTGCACTGAACGTTGAGGCCACACGTCTGCGCTGTTGTTCTAGAAATATTCGACTTATTTCTCCTCAACAGTGACTTTTTTTCTCACGTCTAAGAACAGAACTTGACTCATTGCTCGAATGGTGAATATGTCGCTAAATCAGTTGCACATTTTCATCTTCTCCCCTGAGATATTTACAACCACAGGTGAGTATTCCAGTGGTGGGAAGCAACTGTGTAGTTAGCATCAAGTACTGTATCACTACAAAGTTGAGTACATAGGGTTAGGGTTTTTTTCTGCTTTTAAAATGTGATGCAATGTTAGAAAAAAAAAAAATCACAGTATAAAGGTGGTCAAATTAGCCAAAGGCGTCAGTAAATAAGCCAAAAGTTAGCTCAAATATGTAAACTAGGTAGCCTTTATGCTATAACACTCTGGAAGTCTATTCCAAGTACTTAATATTTTGATTTCGAGATATGTAATGGAGTATTTTTGTCAGTGTTAGACCACATAATTTAATTAAGATGTATGTACTTTTATGTCTGTAAAAATTTGAATACAGGACTTTTATTGAGGTATTTTTCCAGATATGGGTACCCATAATGATGCTGTTATCAAACAGAAGCCTACTCATTTCCTTGCTTTGAACACCACAGGATGTTGTCAGAATAAATCAATTAAAAATAATATTTCACATATTAAACACACAAAACCCTCACAATATGGTGCACCCAATATGATTAGCTGCACCTTGGAGTCCTGTATGGGCCAGAGGTAACCCATCTTTAGCATTTCATCTTGTTATTTCTGCTGCTAGTTGTCTCTCAATCAAAACAAAACAGAAGATGTAAGCAGCGTGGGATCATGGGAGTTGGTGTCTTGAAAGTCTATCTATGTGACTCATGAATGCTCACAGACGAGATAAGTTTGAGTCACGTCGATGTTAGTTTTTTATTCACGTTATGTTCAGCCACATTCACTGACATCCTTCCTCGCTCTCTGACATGTTGTCTGACATTTTTCCGGATCACAACAAACCGTCATTTGGGAACTGAAATCGGCCTAAAGTGGTAGCGAGTATTTTTCCAAGTTGTGGGTACTCTCCCTCCACTGTGCTTATATCGTCAAGGTCTCCCCAGTCCTGACATCCCTCTAGAGCCACAGACGACACCTCTTCTCACAAGCCGAAGACTTACCTCCCAAATAAACAAAACTGGCTGTGCACTGTTGGTGAAGCGGTCCTTTCAGACCTGAATGAGGCTGACACGATGACTGATAGGCAGTCCACAGGCTGATGGTGTTGCCTGATAGAAACCACACGCACACATCAACGCACCGCTGTGCACGGGTTTGCAGGAGATGCAGATGGTGAACATGAAAGAAAAGGAGAGGGGAGAGGAAGTCAGCCTAGAGAAGTCTGAACCACAGACACTGCCAAGAAGTGATGAAGGTGCGCAGACTTACACAAGACTCGGAAATGAAAGGAGAGGTTATATGTGACAGAGGGAGACTGTAGTAAAACATGAAGTCTTTGCTGTAGCTGTGTCGTCGCAGGGTCTTCACCTCAAACTGCGGGAACCCCCTAATTTGACATGTTTGGTTGCTTTGGACCTGCAACGTTTGCAGAAGTGAGACCACCCACCAATCTTAGCTCCCCTCCACTGCTCTCGCTGTAAAGGGGAAAGAGGTAGAGGTAGGGAGGGAGAGTACAGAGAATAGAAAGAGGAAGCAGCATGTAGCTGAACATCTTCGCCACAGAACTTCTCTGTTTTCTGATTAAATAATAATGTGTTTGGAGGAACGCTTCCCACTTGGATTGGCTGCGACTGGGAGATGACAGTTTGTTGTCCGAGTGCTCCCATCATGAGGCTGAACCACCGCTGGACTGTTCTGCGTGTGTCCATCCTGGCAGCGCTGCTTCTCACCTTAAACGCTGACAGTAAGTTACAGTTTTTTGCACACTGGGCTTTCTCAGTGTTTTTGTAGCGTTAACTTTCCTTCCTCTGCAGGTTTGTGAAATGTTAAATCAGGCTTTTTTACCAAAAGTTAGCTCATTTTTCAAGTAACCACTATTTGAATTCTTTTGCAAGGCCGGATTTCCGTGAAGGTCATGAACTTTAAAGCGCCAGAGGATTTAGATTTAAAAAATATCAAGCTTATACAATTTTTAAAAGTTCAGTCTTCTTCTAAATCCAACGAGTGGCTCAGTTTGTTGAGAGGGTCATGATGGATATCTTTAATATCCTTATGTTTTTACCTCTGCCAAAGATATAATTTCACCACTATCTGTTTATTTGCTGCTTGGTTGGTTGGTTTGATCAGCAGGAGAGCACTAAAACTACTCAGCCTGAAATAGACCTTGTTATGTTCTGGTGTTGATGGATCTAGAACATTTTTCTCATTTGTTTTGAACACTGCGAGATGAGTGCGTTTTTCAAAATGTTTGGTAATTTCTCAGGAAATCATGCATGGATTACAATTTGATGCGGGGCACTATGTCATTTTAATATTAATATATTTAGAGGGAATAATACAAACCCAGAAATATGTATTTTATTCCATAATGGGTGGTTTAAGATTTGGAGTTATAAAGGGTTATCGAGTTTGATAGAGGATTCTTTTTCCTCATGTACTTAGAAATATGCAAATTTGATCATGAATATCTGCGGAGCTAACATGTAAAAACTGCAGAATTTCTGTTTCGGATGCTAAAAATGCTACTTTCGGGTTAATTTCTCCCCCAGCAGGAGGGTGTTTTTCATCTGTGTGGGAGCTCGATGGAAAAAATTAAAACTGAGATTTAAACAAAGACAAAGCAGCAGAAAAATTTAAATGAAAACAATTAGTCATTAGCCTAATAGCTTGTCTACCCACTCAGTGTTCCTTGATGCGTCTGAATTGACTTGAACAAGAAAGATTGACAGATTCTGTAATTTTCTGTATGCAATATGTCCGTCCTCAGTCAAAACTACCAGTGTGATTTATTATTCTAAAAAAAAAAAAAAAAAGTGTTAGTCAGTCAGTCATGTATCTATCTATGAATCTGTGCTGTGATTTCCTTGTTTGTTTGTGGTCTGAGGGCAAAACAGATATTTATAGATGACTTATACTGAGCCAGCAGCATTTAGAAAGACATTTTGTTCATAATCGCCAGCGTATTATTAAATGCGGTGCACCAGTAATGTTAAAGCTGTACTGGCAGATAGTTTTGAACACTCACCCCGTCGGCATTTAAGCGAGCAAACATTTCAAGGCGAGTCTAACAATTAGCAACATTTCATCAAGGTCCATTTTGAAGCTTTTCTGGAGCTCTCAGTAATATCACATGATCATCGTCAGCAGATGCAACAAATAGTCAGTCTCTCTCTCTCTCAAAGGAACGAACAAACGAACGAACCAGAGTTGACATGCTGTTTAAATTTCCCCTGTTCCCGAGGCCCTCAACATAACGTAATATGCTCAAAAGCTCAGGAACAGCGATTAAAATGCCCTTGTAATGATGAGATTATTTTGTCAACGGCAGTTTCTAAGATGGAAAATTATACTTGAAGTTCAGCATTCATAAACAATAGACCGCTCGCTTAGCGTTAAGTCGGACAAATGTTGCAGGTGTCACTATGCAAAGTAACAGGTGAGATTGATGTTCCCTGGAGAGACTATACTGTGACAGTGTTGCATTCTCACTTCCCTTTCATAGTAATCGTGTTCGTTGCACCCAAAATTAAGTTGTCACAAAGTACTTTTCACCCTGTTAAGTCATGCATCATGTTGAGTGGTCTTTCAAAGACTTGCAGGAGCATTGAATATTTTCTCTTGCATATTGTAGGCAGTACTGTTTTTATATTTGGTTGCAGGTGCCTAAAAACAAAAGGTGCGGCTGTTGTAAAGGTGGTATGTGCTGCAGGAGGTTGCTTAATCTTTTTTGTGGGGTTTCAGTCAGTTCCAGCACACCTGCAGCAAACACCGTCACTGCTGCTAGTAGCTAAGAAGCTCATCGTCTCAAGATGAGCAAGTGATGATCCTAGCAAAACACACTTTAATGGACAGATGTTGGCCGTAAAGATGGTTTCCCCCTCTCAAATATAATGGCATGAAAGTCACACATATTGTAGAGATGTTGATATGATGCGTGAGAGACACATGCAAATCTGAACACGTCTGTGGTTTGCAGAAATTCTAAATGTCATTCATGTTCACTGCTCACTGTCATTATTCTGTTATAATTAGCTGGGAACAGATTTAATTGCTCCGTTACAGCAGTGCAGTAAACCGTCAACTAAAGGTGAATTAACATATTCTGTCGTTTTGCTTTTGCAGGTGAAGATTGTGAGCTTGAACTCAGAGTACGTCGCAACACAGTGTATGAGACTTCCACTGGGGAAGAACTTCGTATTAACTGCACAGTTATTTTCTGCAACAACTCACCACCAACAGTCTCCTGGTTTAAACTTGGGGAAACTGTCCCTGTCAATGTCAGCAGTAGCAGCCACATCAAAACAGAGTGGAAAAAAATAGACGATTCACAAGGGATGTTGTTTTTGGTCTTTAAAAAGATACGTATGAGCGACTCAGGTGAGTATCAGTGCCGGGGTGGAGGCAGCGTGAGCCACAGCATCAACGTCTCTTTCTCTGGTGAGTGTGACTATTAAGTTAATTTAATATTTAATTAATTTATTAATCTATACTGAACTGAACTGAACCAAAAATCCAATGTTCACATTGTTCATCCTACATTTCTAACTGCTAGGGAAATATAGTTGAACAATTGCTGTGCTCCACTTGACATTACAACTTTTTTTATTTTCTCTCACTATTCACATATGACGTCACATCATTCAGACTTAAGACTCTGTATTGTCACATAGGAAATCGGGAGCACACCAATATTACACACAAGAATGACTCAAGTAAGAAATAAATCTACAGTGCATTCATTTTAATTTGAATCCTAGAACGTATGTTTTGTTCTTTAAAACCCTGTAGCCGACATGATTTCGCTTTAGATGCACATAAACACATTGATGTTGAGTGAGATGTCCTCTTTGCCTCACAGACAGCCACATCGCTCATCCAGAAACGAGGATCTTTGGATGTACGTGTACACTGCTGCTGGGATCGTGTCATTTGTCATCATAGTCATAATTATATCGGTCATATCCATGCACGGATGTAAAGGTAAGACGTTCAGATGTATTATTCATAACAGAAGGCTTCAGCTCTCCGAGATGAGATACCACCAATTAATACTGAAAGCAGTGACTAAGTTCACCAAAATGTCTTCATGCAGGGAAACCAAAGAAGGAGACTCAAACAGATAATCAGGTAGGACACGATACAGATAAACCAAACCTACAGCCGCCTCATCCCATTGTCATTTATGTACAGATTTTGACACTGTTTTGGATGTTTGCAGTACATGGCGATCCCCATGGTCGAGCAACCCCCTCCACAGGCCAGCGTCCAGGCTTTGCCAAGAGGAAGCCCCTCTGAGCCTCTACCTCGGAGATCTACCAGGAGGAAGACTCCGCCCTCACAGCCCAGCGAGTTGCCTTTACCCAGAGACAATGATCCCCTTTACGGCAGGGCGAAAAATGACAGAGAGAGAGCGAGGACTACGGTGGAGGAGGAGGAGGGGAGTTCTCTTGTGTACGCTGCCCTCAACCATCAGCTCCCAGCGAGGACTGCTGCTCGGCCCCGCAGGGAGATGGAGGAGAGGTCAGAGTACGCGGCGATCCGTGTTAAAGACCACTAGACACTAGAAGACCACTGACGAACATTTTCAAATCCAGGAGAACTCAAGAGGCAACATAAATCTCAGATACATTTCTGTAAACGCGGCTCTTTTATCAAAACACAATGATTGTACAGCACAGACATCCCAACCGACCTACCTGAGACTGTCCACAATTTGGTCAATACTTTAGAAACTCTGGTTTCCAAAGTGTTTCCACTCTGGCTTATTAGACCTCTGCTAAACTGCAAGCTTGGCAGAGCTGTGGTTGGAATTATGTGTAGTTATCATGTATCGTTGTGCTCAAAATGAGCTAAAACCCACTTTATCTGACTATGGCACACACCAACTCCATTCCGGTGCTCTTCATGTCCTCCCTGCGTAGTTTTAGCTGCCTTCTTTGGTGCTACGGTAGCAGCAAACCGGACTGGCCAGATGAAGCACAGCCAGTGATGAGTGTATAACTTATCCCGCCCCAACAAGAGACGTGGGTAAACCAGTCACAACCCTAAAGAAAGGTCTAACCAAGCACAGTAAGAGAAAACAGCTGAACAGGTTTACCACAGATGTTTAGGGCTTTTAACATTCAGAAGTAACATCCCTGCTACAACAGTAGTCCACACGACTAGCCTCAATATGTTTTGTTACCTTGCTAACACTTACATCATGTATTTTACACCTTCAGCTGCATTTTACAAGAATTAAATCTACATTTGTGACCTGTTTTTTTAAAGTCTTCATCAAACACCAAATGTGCTTTTTGCAGTCTGTCTACAGCTAGTAGGGATTTGTTGGCGATCTTGGTTTGAATGTTTTGGTTTAAATTGGTTTGGTTTAAATCTGTCACTTTGTGCTGTTGCACATCTATAACTTGAATTTATTGTTGTGAGTGACATAACACCTAATAATATTAGTGGTTTTGTGTGCTTTCACCTGTGCAGAATGGAACTATCTCAACTGTTGACTCATTTTCTGACTCTGTGAATGACTACTGAGCATCTGCAATTTTGTTTCACAACCTGTTTAATTTCTGTAACTGTTTAATAGAGAATGTAATAATAATCTCATCGTTTTGTGCAATCAGATGACACGTGTATCCGTAACTGTTTGATTTGAATTAATAATATGTGATGCAATCACCGCTGACTCACTTTTGTGCTGTTTACTCAAAGGTGTGTGTGCCAAAAATGTCCTTTTTGGGCTGTGATATGTACATTAAGGGTATTTAGGTTTGTATAACATATTCTGTAATTGGGGGGGGGTGCAAACGCACAGACCGTGGGTAATCCAAAACAGGAAGTGAAGTAAACCACATGTCACTTACAGTGGTATATAGAACAGACCTGCAGTATTAGTTGCTCTACAGAACAGGATAGCTTGTACTTGAAGTTTTGCCACCATGAGACTTAACGGCTGCCTGACGATCCTTCACGCGTCCATCTTAGCGGCGCTTCTTGTCCATTTGGAAGCTGATAGTAAGTCTTTGTTATTATATATTCAGAGGAGGTCTTTGTTACGTTGTTTTTTGTCTTTCTGCCACTTAAGGTGTTCACAAGTATGTGTCAGAAATTGTGTTTGGCAGTGTTAAAAGATTCAAAGGCTGAAAAGATTGTTAATATTATTACAAATACAGCTAATATTTAAGATAACGCAGCATGAAATCTCAACACGGAAATGGATTAATGTTCATTAGACTGGAGTCAATTTAGTGAGTATGTATAGGTGATGAAATATATCAGCCATATCTCTTAAAAAACTATTTAAGGTTGTAGAAATATCCTGAAAATGAGCTTTACTTTGGTCCGTTTGTCTTTGGGCAGTCATTGTTATTTACGCAGATCTTTTGCTGCACTTTCTCTCCAAATTTTTCTCCTTTTTTGAGACCGACACGCCCTGATCTAAACCTAAAATTACAGTTTTGTTATGTAAACTTCATTATATTAAGAGAAGTTGTTTCCGGTAGTAGAGAGGCGGAAGAGCGCTCTAACCACAAGGGTACTAAAGGTGACTTCCTGACTGTCTGATGGTCACAGCTGCAGCATTGACAAAAACCATCAAACGTTGTCTGCGATCTAATTTTTCTCCGTACCACTCCCACTGACCTTTTTTCAAAATGTTCGATTAGTTTCACTCGTTTTCTAGTCAGTGCTTGAGGTGGAGTTTTACATCCTGTTTCTTTACAGTCAGTGAAAGACACTTGGAGATACAGCTGATGTTCAAACATACTGTGGAGAACCTTTTAAATTATTCAAGTAAAGAAACATGTATACGTGACTTTGGCTTTGGGTCCCAAAATGACATTCATCAATGTTCAGTCCCTTGTGTGGAGACCTTGTGATTGAGAACTCGAGGCTTCAGAACTGGAGTCCACAAACCAATTGGTGCCACTGTTGCTTTTCTCTTATATTTGCTTTTAAGTGAGAAGAACTGTCGAGTCATGTTTTATCTGTTTGTTTTGTCATTTTCCTTTTGCAGGTGATGATTGTGAAATTGAAATGAGAGTGCGCCGCTACACAGTGTATAAGACTTCCATTGGGGAAGAACTGAGGATTAACTGCATAGTTATTTTCTGCAACAACTCACCGCCAACAGTCTCCTGGTTTAAACTTGGGGAAACTGTCCCTGTCAATGTCAGCAGTAACAGCCACATCAAAACAGAGTGGAAAAAAATAGATGATTCACAAGGGATGTCGTTTTTGGTCTTTAAAAAGATACGTATGAGCGACTCAGGTGAGTATCAGTGCCGGGGTGGAAGCAGCGTGAGCCACAGCATCAACGTCTCTGTCTCTGGTGAGCGATTCTTTTCCAACTCCTCGATGATCAAGTTTGAAGTCGTCACTATTTGCCAAACAATTGGGTGGAAGCGTGTCACTATTTTTGTGGTAAAAAAACAATCGGACCTGTTTTTCAGATGATGTCGATTACAACGATGTGTTGGAACCACATGAGAAAATCGGTACGAGATAAAAGCTGATTTCTCTTTGCACACAAACTAAATCCACATACATCGATGCTTCTTTGATGCCGAGTCAGATGTCACCTTTTCTTCCTACAGGACCTGCTTTCCCCCACTATGCATTCCGCGTTGTTGGAATCGTAGCATTAATCATCGTGGTGATGGTCATCTATGTAGCATCGAGATCCGGGTGTAAAGGTAAGAATACCACATGCGGTCACTGTGCAGCAACACGAGAAACGATAACATGCAATAAAAAATGAATATGTGACGCTACATATTCGCTCTGATGATTCTAATAACTCATCATCTCTCCTGGTGTCAGTACGAGGTGTCTGCTGTGAGAGAAGATCCAGGATGGCGGCAAATCTGAGCCCACATCATATCTATGAAAACGATCCCACGATACCTTGAAATCAAACTGCTAAGTTAAATGTCAATATTAGAGCTATGACTAATATCAAAACTTTTCATAGTGTCTCATTTCAAAGTTTTGTAACCTGTAATATGTATCAGATTTATTCATGTTTTCACTGATTTGTGTGTCGAATGAGTTTGTCAATGCTGCGCTGTCATTATGTTTGTGAGTTACATGCTTTGTGAATGACAGATTGGGTTTTCATGACTTTAGAATAATTCAATTATTTTTATACAATGAAGGAACAGTGCACATTTATTCATAATGGAACGTGTGTTTGCTGTCACAAGTCAAGGCGAATGTGTATTTCTTGTAAATCAACCTGTTATAGAAGAGAAGTGAAATTACTTAGGTGAGAAACCACCATTGTTTGTCTATGGCTGTGTGTGTGTGTGTGTGTGTGTGTGTGTGTGTGTTTGCAGAAAGTCACACGTTTACATGTGAACTTTGTTTTGCTTCCTGTACAGATAAACTCTTTGTGTGCACATCCATTGCAGATCCCTTTTTTTTTGTAATGGCCTGTTGATCTTTGTGTGTGTGTGTGTGTGTGTGTGTGTGTGTGTGTGTGTGTGTGTAGTGTGTGTGCGTTCACGCTGACGTAGTCTTGATTGAAACGGCTTCTTTTCTCGGGTTCAGCTGCTTTGCTGCATTTGGGAGCAGACAGACAGTCGACTGGTGAACAGGAAGCAGAATTAAACCACAAATCACAGAATCTACTAATGCTGTAAGTGTTGTCACCGTAAATGAAATAAATCATAAACTTCTACTCAAAGGGTCAACTCAAACTCAGAAACACTGTATTTGGTTCTAGCTTGTATGACAACCAAGCAACAAAGTGATTAAAAGCTCAACAGTCGGCTGGTTTATTGAATATTTGCTAACTTGTAGGCTAATTTGAGGTATTAATTAATGTCTGCTAGCAATCTAATGTAGCAAAACTGGCTTAAACAAGAGTGAATGTTAGCTGACATTATTATTAAACGAAAAAGCAAAAAAAAAGCAAAACAATTATCCAAAATTGATCTCATTGTTGACTGCAGTGTGCACACATTCACCACATGGGGCCCATTAAATGCCATTTCTGAAAAAGTAAATGCTAAAGAGGGAAAGCAGGTGCATCAGTAAGACTTTCCATTCTTTGATTCCGTCACACGCTCTTCCCTGAAACCAGTCGCGGTGCTAATGAAGTGCTGCGAATCCCAACACAGCACCTGCCATTTTTCAATATGAGTCACCTTTAACGTACTTTAATTACACGTTAATACACGGCACCTGTTTGAGCCAGACAACAGACGCGGGGAAAACCTTGTTTTTGTTCTATTTCAGCTCATCGCCAGATCAACCGATCTTCCACCCCGAGTCCAGGAAATGACGTCTTTCAGGTCAGAGTGAAACCAGATTTCATGCTCAAGAAAAAACTGAACCAAAGAAAACCTCAAACGACGCCCTTGATGCTGAGATGGGATTCTCTAAAGTTCATTAGGTATTCCTTTTCCTGAACATGAACCACAAAAAAAAAAAAAAAATGGTAGTGAAATGTAGATTAGAAACTCTATCACAGCATAAGAAGATTTACTAGTCGAGAGAGTTAAATCAAAATAGACTGTAGCTGTTTAAATGCCCCCAAAACCCAATTCTGATCTGCTCTGCTCTGAGCAGTGGCAGGGAGAAGTCGGACGCTCTGCAGGGGCTTCGTGAAGCGCGGGGCCTGTGGGATGTGCTACCTCTGTGGTTTTGAAAGTGCTAAAAGTCGAAGCACTTCTAGCACGATATGGCGGTGGCAAAACATAATTGTACCCCACCCAACGTGCTGCAGTCGCCCACCAGCCACCATGTGTCACGTGCAGGTAGAGTCTTGTTGCCCCCCTCAGGCCTGTCGACAAGGAAGTGAGAAAGCTTTGTGCGCTGGAGCTGTTTTCTCTTGATATGAGATGCTAAAAGATTTCACAGTTGGGCTTGTTTGTTCATTGTGTTATTATGGTGCTGTGGAATTGGAGTAATTGTGCACAAGAAGTGTGAATTAAGGCCGCAGAAGTCAAAGAAAATCTTGGGAACTCACTTTTTCCACAAGTGAAATAAGGTCTCCATCTAGTGGCGTGAAAGCAAAACTCCGGGTTCAAACCTGACGTCTCATTAACTCGGTGATACCAGGTTGAAGATAAATCAGCAAAGCCCTTAAAAATCATTTAAAAGGAACATGAGTGATTGTTGAAATTATTATTATTTCCTATCAGCGCGACTACATAAACATTAAAAGCCAACGAGAGACCAAAACAAAACATGTTCTTGGTCGTGAAGTCCACTCAAGGTTGGCGCACAGTTTCCTCCCGATAAGCCTTGATGATTTGTTAATCATTGTAATAATAAACCAAATAAATCTGCCAACTGCCGCGGTGTCTCCAGATAACAAAGGAACTGCTTACATGTACCCTTTCCTGTTTTTGTGAGGTTTGTGGAAACTGTGAAGGGAACAAATGTCTGTACGCACATGGAAGATGTTTGGAGGGACGTTACAACGCTCCAGTGAACACTGCAAAGTTGATTTCTAAAAGAGGACAGAGTCACGGAAACCAAACAGAATGAGGTTACCGCTCTCTTTAGAAAGAACAAATGTCAAATTGGAAATTATTTTGGACAGCTTACTGAGTTTTAAGCTTAGTTAAAGTAAATGTATGTTTTTATCTGATAAACCTCCACATCCATGTCAAATAAACTCCAGTACATCTTCTAAATGTGTTCATCAACAATTTCAATGAATTATCTGTTGTTTCAGCTACTTTAATTAAACAATTTCAGGTGTTTATTCATTAGTTACTTTCAGCTGACTATATCAATGATTAGCTACTTTTTACCATTACTTCTTTCTGTGTATAACAAACATTTATCCATTAGCCTGTTTTAAGCTAACTCTTCATGACTCACTTGCTAACTGTATTTTTCATGCTGTGCCACAATCTTCACATCTAATAAAAGCCCCTGGCAGCATGTTTACCAAAGATTAAGCCTATTTGTCACCTTCCCCGTATTTTCCAAATGATTATCTGGTGTTGAAACTCAATTTATCCATGACTCACAACCGAATCACTCAAATCATGGCGTACCTGGAACAACAACAGTAGCGGATCTGGGTGTGCCATGTTTCAGACTATTTAAAGCTTTACATATTTGCGTTAGTTCGTCATAGATCATTGTAAAGAAGGCAGCAAGACACAGTTATGCCACTGGCACGGTCTGAGAGCGAAAGCGTAAAGTCACTGGAGTGGGCTGTGGAAGGAAATGAGTTTCCCCTTGTGTAAGATTCTGGTGAGGTTACAGTACCACCCACAGCCTTCATACACCATAATTCAGCTATTGCAAAGGAATCTCGGCTCGTTTGGCAATCGTTAGTATGAAACTCTTACTCAGTGTCTCCAAAACACACACAATTAAAAAAAAAATCAGCGCTGAAACAATGGCGTATAAAGTTTCAGGTTTTATTTCTGACTTCAGCACCGGTACAGGAAACTACGTACGGACTCTTACAGACAGGTGAATACTGATCAAAAAATAAAATACTGTAACACTGTTCACACTGACGACATGATTATTGAACTGAAACAGCAGGTAGACAACTTAAAGTATTTTTTTACTTCAATATCGGCATTTATTAACATTTAAACCATCTTTATATACATATAGCTGAACTGTAAAAGTTTCATTGTATCTAAAAGAGCTGTTTAATTGTTAGAATGTGTTTTTTTCGTGATTAATCGAAGTTTCTACAACATTAAACTTTACTGTACACAGCCCCATGAAGGCCTATATTAATATTTATCCCAAATAAAAAGCGACACTGCTGCTCCCTACAGTTCACATTACTGCACAACACACGCACACACAGTCTCGCACAAACAGTGATTCACAGCTGCAGGTTTCATCCACACAGTGACGGTTTGGGCGGTGTTAACCACCGAACACAGGAAGGTTACAGGTCGACCGCCCGTCTCTGTCCCGCACAGCACAACACAACACAGCAGCTATAAATAACAATCCTTTCATTCTGTCCCCACTCAAACTATCCTTCCAGTCTGAGTCACAACAGGGCTGCTTCGCTATAAGTCAGATTTTTATTTTCAGCGGTCCCACTGCTTTTTCTGATTTACTGTAACTTGCACGTCTCGTTCAAAACTGGCACGGCACCCTTTCTAATCATCCCTCTTGCCCAAAAGAAACCACAAACAGAGGGTTGTGGGGTGATGTAATACTCTGTCGGGTCCAATTTGGAGGTCCGCTGCAATCAGGCCGCGCTGCCAAAGAGCAGCCGATGTGTATCTAAATAGGAGCTACCTCAAAAGGTCCTGTCGATCACAAGATCAACGGTTTTGGTTATTTTTGTGCACTAGTTTCAAGTTGGAAGAAGCTGTATGACCCATGACTGGGTGTGAATGATACCTACGGATGGAAGCGACTTAAACTCTGATACCGTGTTTTGTGCTCTTTATGATCGGGAGGTAACATCAACTCCTACCTGTTAAATGATTTATTGATTTATACTTATGTGTCCCTCACTGCAGACTTCACATCACAGTAAAACAAAAAACCCTTCAAATGGAGCAAATCAAGCTACACTGTCAGATCTGACGAGGTGCTCTTACTCATCAAGTTACCTCAAAATTACCAAGTAAAGTAGACTATTAAGTTTTAACAACTTTAACTTATTGGTCTGCTTTACTTGGTTGTTTCAAGGTAATTTGGTTACTCGATTTTTTAAAGTAAAGTCAACTTTTAAAAATTACAGTGCAGATATAACCAACCTAAATTAAATGTGCAATATGTAAGAAGTGGCCATGTGTTGAGTTTATACTCCAATCAAATAAGTGGCACTATATCACCATGGTAATTGCCAACTATGCCAATAAATGACAAGTAATCTGAGTAGATGTAATTAGTTACTTCCTCTTCTGAAAGTGGTTTTACGAGACACCGGACCTAGCCCGTTAGCATGCTAATACTGTTGTTTCTTCATATTCTGTTGATGTTTTTAATTTGAATGTTTTAGACTTTATTTCTTACATGTTGCACCTTTAAAATGTACATATAAATACACACACACGCACACACACACACACACACACACACACACACACTGGACCTCCACGTTGCTAAAAGACACACTGATGCAAATCACTCATCAAAGCAACTTCTCTACTGTTAGTGAAACATCTAGCATTGAATAATGTGGGTTTTAGTTCCGTTTACGTCGTAGTAAATGACAAGACATATTTGTGTCTGCATTAGCAGCGTCTTCGCAGCTCGTGGGAGCAGAACCCGCCGTGTTGGCTCGGTTCTGTGAAAGCTCTGTTCCCTTCCTGCGCACGCTGAGCTGGAGGGCACGGTGCTGAGCAGCTAGGTCAGGCTCAGAGCTCGGCTGGACCTTCATCAAAGCAGCAGCAACGCCGGCCTCCAAATCAGTCTGGACAGAGAGAGGGAGAGAGAGAGAGAGAGAGAGATGGTCAGCTCTGTTCCAACAAACTTTCCACAACGCTTCATTTTCCAATTTTGAACTAATCACGCAGCCCAAATCCTTCCTCAGCACCCTGGATGTCCTGTCAGGGTGGAAACCGGTTTCCCGACGAGATTTCATCGGCAAAAAAGGTCGAGTGCTTTGAGTTTGACAGGAGGATGCCAGGTTTTTGGGAAGTTGGACCATTTTTCAGTATTTTTACCCGTTAAACAATTACAACATGAACACAAAACAAACTGCTGAAATACAGATGATACTGTACTAAATACTGATAACAATTAAAGGAAAGGGGATGTCAGGTGATGGTGCTGTACGAGCTGAACAGTCAGAGGTCAGAGACTCTTCAATACACCCAAAAGATATTGAGATATTTCACTCCAACCAACAAAGAGCGTAACGCTGGTCAAGATAAAAATGTTACTTCACATGTTGGTGTGATTGTTTAGTCCACAACTCAGTCAAGAGAGACGTAGACAACTGAATTGGAGGTCGGTGTTTACAGAACATGAGATGGCAACTTTTTGGTTCCAACAGCAGCACTCAGTCAAAAGTGAGTTTCCCAAGGCAAGAATGTCCCGACATCATGTGCAGAGGTTGTAATTACTCGATATCAATCCCACACAAGAATGCGAAAATAAACACAGCAAGTACGTACGTGTCCTTATCCACACACACACACAACACCCACTCTGATCCATAAAGACCACATGTGCAACAATAATGAAACGCTGCAGGAATTCCACAGTCGGAGCGAAGCGCCTGCCACACCTTCATGTGCATGTGGTGGCAACGTGAGATGTTCACAGGCGACTCGCTTTAGGAAAAAAAGCCTTGAGCACCAAAGCTGAATCGACACATGTGGCCTAAAAGCCAATTAGAGCAAGAGCGGCAAGTTGTATCTGTGTGAGGCAGAGAGAAGGGAAATCAATCAACACCACAGAGGTGAGCAGGGTTCCTAAAAGAGAAAAAGTGCTTATTATTCAACTGATTTTAAGGTTAAAGATGATTATTTTCTTTTAATTTGTAGGGAGCCGCAGGTGTCATGTTTTCCTTCCTTTGTGATAGCTGGTGGTGTTGTGTTTTCCCACCTCTAATCTCTAAGGAGCAGTCAGTCAGTCAGTCAGTGTTACCCTCACTTCTGTCCTCGTGATTCAAAGGTCGACCGAGTTTGCGTGTCGGACCGGATGTGGTCACTCCCCCCCCCGCACTTCCTGTGGCGCTACAGATTGAAGCGTGCCACTGAAAACATTTGCTTTCATGAATAAAGGCTCTTATCTGTGGTTAACTTCCTCTCCTTGTAGCTGTGCCACCGCTGTACCGTATAGTCTGTACATCATCTCCAACCGGCCACACCAAAAATAAATAAAAAGCATGGAAACGAGGACACAAATAGACCAGTTACATTTTACTGGAACAACCTCAGGCCTTGACCCGACTTCCCAGCCGCGATTGAAGCAGCCAGGGGCTGAATTACGCCCCCTGATTCAAAGGGAACCACAGAAGCCTCTGCGGCAGGCTCGCGGTGCGACTTCAGCCGCAGACATCACAACTTTTCAGGCCTTTCACGGTGGGTTTCTCTGCAGCCGAGCGTCTCAGACACACTTTAAATATTTGTCAACACTTGAGTTTTACTTTCGGACAGCCGCTCGCTCAGAGGAAGTGTCGGCTGAGGCAAATTGTTCTCAGTTATTTGAGATTATCAGCTTCAGATTTACATATAAAGCCCTCGAAAAGCTATTTTCGCAATTAGCAGCTTACTAAATATTTAATTAAAAGGAAAACAAGACAGGCAATTTAAACCAAAGGTATCAGAAAGGCTAGCAGATCTGTTATTTTAAGTTTGATGGACCAGTCCTTTAACTCTAACAGCCTTTTCTACAAGTTGTCTTTGTAAATTGAATCAAAAAAGCATTAAAGATACATAACACCTCCGAGTTGTGCTGTTGTATTATTGCAAATACTTCCAACGTTTAAACTCAGGGAAATCTGTACTTTCACTCGAGGTTTCACTTGATCGGCTGTCACTAAATCTTCCGTGGGAAACATTAGATAAGTGAGAAGTATAACCAGCTTGCTTCCAAAATGAATAAGGTCAACTCCAAATAAGGACGTTGAAACACTTTGCCCCCGCAGCTGCATCATCTTCCTTTAAACCTCAAATCTGAATCACATCACAGTAAAAGCCTGTTCTCCTCTGACACGTCTCAGCCGGGCCGAGGCCGGGAAATACAGTACGAGTGTGTCTGTACAGTCGAGTGTTGTTATCAGCTGGGCAGACTTTCAACTCCGGGGACTCTGCCCTCGTTGTCACTGCTCCCTCCTCCGGGCCCCTCATGTCTGTCCTCCGCCAAAGTCCGAGGGATTAGACAGAGAAAGGGGGTCTTTTCTTCTGTCTGCTAACTCAAGACAATCGAGACCCAAGACGCGGCCACTTGTTATTCTGCTCAGGATCCACGGGAGTTGGAAAGCGAAGGGAACTTGGGCAAAGACTTTCGAGCAAAGTGGAAAGTCTCAAGCTGACGGGGGATTTGTTTGTTTCCCTGAGAAAAATCTATTTTTTGCATCAACCCGGCTGTAATCTCTTCAAGATATCCCGCAGTGGATCTTGGCCGCAGATGCTGGGGCAGGAACCGGTCCGACACAAGTCAACACTGTCCCCGAGCTGTCTTATGAGTTAGGACTGTGAAATAAACACACTCTTAAATCAACAGGATGATTGACTGAGGCCTTTGTTGCGGTCGACCCACGTGGGAGAATGAATGTTGGTTTAGGAACTTGCCATGATGAGGTGTCGAGGAATGTAGGAACTGAGGTGACGTGTCAGTGGGTTTCCATGTTACAGACATGAGGAGATGGGCGTGAGTGGCCTCTGCTTTCTTATCACGCAAGAAAACAAAGAGCAGGAGGAGCTGAAGGCAAAAGGAAAGTCATTATTCTTCTGATGGGCTGTTTAGAAACCTTATAAGGATCCAAGGCTGTCTGATGAAAACATAAAAAATGAACTATAGTTGTTGGGATTTCTCTCGTGACTTTGTGTTGTGACACAATCCAAATTGCACGTTGCCAAATCGAGCGAAGCCCTGGGACCGTCCCGACCTTGAGACATCAGCTCCCACTTTTGTTTTTCTTCCTCTGCGGCCGCGACTTTTGTTTGGCCGGCAGGAGCGTCGGCCAAGGCTCCCGTCACTGCCGCGATACGTTTGCTTCCCCTCGGCGCACAGAAAATTTATGCTAAAGGCGAAGCGGGCACCAGTCCACGCAAGCCACATTACGCTGGCACCGGGTAGTTTCCGTGACACCCGGGGCGGATTGTTGGAAAGGTGTGAACAGGAGTCAGGGAAGTGTTGGTGACACATGAGTAAGCACCCGGCCGGCCACCTCCGTGTGGGAGAAGCTGCGAGTTGACCTTTAGCTCTCAGAGGGATGTGAGGCATTTCATGGTTGAACACTCTCACCTTACCAACATGCGCCTACGCCATCTTCACACCTTCCTCTGTGGTTTCTTTTACATTCTGCACAAGAATTTAAGACTGAGGTTTTACTTGTGGGAAGTGTTTTTGAAAGGCCTTTTCAGACGAAGCAATGAGTCAATGAGTCGGAGCTGCAAAAACATACATATATGGTAGCAGTCAGTGTTTGTGATTAACTGCTTTATACTTGCAGAAGTTATATTTGTGGCCACCTGGGGGCAGCAGAAACAAGTATTTTCATTTTGTCGAACAGCAACTTATTTACACACACATACACACACACTTTTAGCTCTGTTTTGGTCTCCACCACCTGCTTCTGTGGTAAATACATGGCTCTTTAGCTGCTTAACGATCCACCATGTTAACCAGCTTTAGTTGCTAAATTTGTCTTGTTTAGAAGTGTGTGTTTTTTGTGGCCTTGCACCTGGAAAAGATGCTGATGAGAGCAGTGAGAGGGAACCAAAATAAGAGATTAGTGGAGTGGAAAATCAAAACAATGAGCTAAAAGACACTGCATAAACTAAAGAGTTGGCACTGCGAGCGACCTCTCCCAAGCGGTCCTGCGATCCATTTTTTAATATAAAAATATTGACCACAGCAGCTTAGAGCCCAACTTTTCCCAGTCAGGACCGTCCTGGCTGAGGTCCTCTGTGGTCGGCTTGTCAAGGCTCATAAATCCCAGGATGTTTTTCAGTTTATGCAACCAGGAGAAATGTGAACATCATAATCGCTGCAATGACAAGAGGCACTCAAGACTTGGCCAGAGTGACAGACCACAAGATAAACAATGCGCTGCATTTCAGCTGAGGGTTTCTCTCCCAGGATGGCGATCCTGTTATACAGAACTCCCATTGGAAAAGACTGTATTTAAGAATAATCCGCCTCTTTTACTCAGTTGTTGCTCTTTTCCCTTTAATTATGCATCTGATTCATACAGTCAGACAGTCAGTCAGTCTTCTGCTCAACATCAACATTAAGATTTGCTCAACGTGCTTCCTTTCCAGTTTCTTCACCCACGTTTTCCTGAGCTACCTAGGTTCAGAAACTGGCAAGGGGGAAATCCACCACCATATACTTTCATAACAGAAGCTGCAGTATTTTCAATGACACGCTCTAATTTACTCTTTTGCGAACCACTCCTTGCACTTCCCAGAATTTCTCTGGAAAACCACAGGAGCACAGGCATGACCTTGCGTGCAAAACGCTTCTATTACACCAGAACTGCTTTTTTTCTGGATGTAATCTCTTGTGATTAAATGACACCCCAGCAAAAACTATAATTACATTTAGTGAAGTCATTTAGAATGATTGATTGTGGTTGGGACTCACCGTCGGTACAGATGAAGCACTTGCAGAGACACACACACAGACAGAGGAGGAGGACGGCCGCCACGCCACACACCGACAGCAGGATGACCATGGCTGGACCCACTGCAGCACACACACACACAAAACACACACCTACAATTAATCCACAGCGCTGTTTATGTTTTAAAACGACATCTGGACGGGACATGTTAGGTAGTGTGGTGGGAGACGAAATAATCCTTCTCGTACGCGGGGGGGGGGCATTACAGGATCTGCGACCCCATCAAAGCGGCCACAACAACCCCAGTGATGGAAATAACTGAGAATAACACACGTGGAGAAACAAAAGACTTCTATGCTGCTGCATCTCTGCACACAAAGATAGGACGGAGACATTTTGAGACAGTCCTGGTTGATGGTTCTACTCCTGACCAGCTTCTGTTGCACAAAATCTGCCCCTTTAGGATCAATTAATACTTTTTTGTAGGCTGAAACTGACCTGTTTAGGAAGTTTTCATGGATTCCTCGCATTAAATCGTGAAAATCTGACAACATACAATCTGATAAAAACCACTAAGAAGAGGATTCATAAGCTCCTCACTGTTTGTGTTGAGTGACACCGTGAGGGGCTTTGCGAGACCCTTGTGGTCCACGATGCACTTGATGGTCCGGTCGGCGAGCAGCCCTGACTGGAAGATCAGCGTGCTCGTCACTATCGTCGTGCCATCGCCCTGCTCATAGGCCGAGGAAATGGGCGGCCCGAGCGTCCGGTTGTCCCCGCCAAAGTCCCACGTGATCTCAGCAGCAGGTCGGGACTGGGCGGTGCAGTTGGCCTCGGTGTACCCTGAGGAGGAGGAGGTGACGTGGTTCACCTCTGGTTTGGGTAAAACTGGAGAAGGAAAAAAATGTTGATTTAAGAGATTACTCTAAATCATATTTGAGTGAAAGTAAAGATATTGTGTTAAAATATTACTTTGGCTTAAGTGAGAGTTACCAATATGAAAAGTACTTGAAAGTAAGTGAAAGTCCTAAAGTATCTGATGTAATCTGCAAAGTCACTTAAGTAATCAAAGGAGTCAAAAGTAGGATATTTGCCTTCAAACTGTAGTGGAGTGGAAGAATAAAGTGGCAGAAAATGGAAATACTCAAAACTGTACTTTTACAGAACTTGTGTAAATGCACTTTGCCTTTTTGCATTTAGTCCGAGCGACCCCAGCCAGCGGAAGGCAGAGACGCGTCCCTCTGCTTTCACGGCGGAGATGGACAGACGGAGCACATCGCCTGTCAATCGGCCCCTGAGGGCACAATGACACAAGTTGTCCTCCGTCAGCCAAACAGAGGCCGAGCAGCTTTAGCTACGAAGTCTCTGTGGTTGCGTTTGTGTGTCTGGATCTCTGGTGCCGTCAGTTTGGACAAAGCTTGTTTAGCAGAGCACTGAGAAGCAAACACACACACACGCAAACGCACAGACTGAGGGCCTTGTGTCTCGGGGAAACAGTGCGCCACTCATCCCCTGGGCTTTCTCCCAAATTAATCACCCCCTTCCCCCCTCGGTGACACCCCTCCCTCGGTCAACAATATCACTCACAAAACACACACACGGAGAAGGATAAACACTCACTCACGCTCTTGGAAGGTTCGCTCACGACTTCTAAAAGTCCGAGCCAGCTTGATCACAGCAGGACGGGGTTAAGTGTTGCAGAGGGACTTGAAGCGCAGGTCAGAACAGTAGTTTAATGACTGGAGGGACTCTCACCTCAGGGCGGCCTGTGTTTTGTTTTTACACAGCGTTTCCCTTTCCTGAGCTGAATCTGGGACACACACACACACTCAGACACACACATTTCCTCTCTGTCTACAGTAACTCTTGAGTGTCACTTAATGGCTTCTGTGGCTTTGGAGTATCAGTTCAGAGAGGATGATCACTCAAGTAGCTTCAGTTAAAGAGCTGTTGTTTTAGTTAGCACAGATAAACCATTTAATGTGCAATAAGGAGAAGTTTAGCTGTTAGCTCAGTTAGCTGTGCAGCTAGTGGTAGTGTGATTTGAGTCCGACTGGACTGGGAGCTCAGCGCTGGTGTTGTCTACTGCTGTACTATCTCCTCCTGAGATACAAACTTGTTGGAGGCTAGCTGGTCAGCATGCCAACTTCCACTAACTTACTACTACATGTTTCTGTACTGTACTCACCGTACACCGAGAGGCAGGCGGTGCCGCTTTTGGTGCCATCCGGGTACGTGTGGAACTCGCAGGTGTAGCACGCCTCGTCCTCCGTCCTGACCTGCTGGATGGTCAGCTGGGTGTCATCCAGGCTGCGGCTCAAGCTAACCTGGCCTATGAACTGGTCGGTTATTGTCTGGTGGCCGCCCTTGGCGTAGGCGGCCACGGTGGTGGTGTCGCCCTGCTCGGCCGTCTTCCTCCACAGCACCTGGAGCACCCTCTCAGGGAGGCTGTACCAGCAGGACAGGGTGGCCGTCTGCCCGCTCATGGCCGTCTTGTTGCCCTCCAGGCGCACTTTACCTGAGAAATGAACACAACAGAATGTGTGATTGCATATTAGCTGAATGTGGGTTTACTTTACGAGACTGCTGTTTGTGAGGAGCTACGCTAACAGGAGGAGTCTGGGAGTGATAAAGAATGTGTATGCACACATTTTACACTAACAACAGGAAGTGCCTCGGCTAGCGAGGTGTGTGGGTTTTCTCCCCTGCTGGCCTCAGAGTTCAGACCTCAGCTTACTGCTTCCTGTCTTGTAAAGGGGTCTTGTGAGACAAACACACACTCTTTGTCTTTGTTGGAAAAAGAAACAATAGTTCAGATGTGAGGTGTGAGCTGCAGCACTGACAAATGCTTACAAAAGATAACTTGTTCTTTAAGAAAACAGAAGCCAGAATCCCCCCAAAAATAAAGACCGATTTATCATCTTGGAACATAAAATCTGGAGTTCTGTGAAAATCAGACTGACCGGTGACGCTGACGCACGTCTTTCCTTCCTGCAGTCCTGTTGGATAAACATCAAAGACGCAGCGGTAGCAGCCCTCGTCATCAGGCCCCACCTTCTCGATGGTGATGGAGCTGGCGTCGTTGCGCGAGGTGGTGAGCTGCACTTTGGGGCTTGTGTGGCTGAAGCGGATGGGTGAGCTCTGCTCGTACGCCAGCAGGATCTTGTTGTGCCTGTTGTGCCAGCGCACTTGCCGCACAGTGTCGCCTGCTGCAGTGGTGATGTTGCAGCTGAGGAGGAGGGAACCACCGGCGTCTGCGCTCAGACGGGCAGGAGCTGTCACCTCACCTGAGTTCAGAGACCACATTAGTAGCCATTAACTAACAAGTGTCTATTCCCTGCTGTATAATAACCAACTAAATGCAGAAAATACTATCATCAGCCATATACAACCACTTTCACCATGCTTGTAGGGATTAAATGTCACATAAATATGGCTGTGAATGATATATGAATACACCCCTCTGTAAAAACCTTCACAATATAGACAGGAATTAAACTGGAAATTTTATTGTATGCAAGAGCTGCTGGAATGGAAATTTCTGGCTCAGATGAAGAGAAAAAACTCATTTTGAGAAAACATTAACTTTACTCGAGGCACAACAATTGGCATTGTTGAATTCATACACAGAACAAATAAGGGGCAGCATATCACCAGCAGCTTATTGCTAGAATAACCTCAACCTGCTGCTAACTGAAGCTACCCATAGCTAATTAGCTCTGTTTGCCTCGAAGCTAGCGGTCCAGACTGGGAGTGCAAAAGCACCTGGGAAATGTTGGTGTTTCCACTGCTAGGACAGGAGATTTTGACTGTGACCGGCCAAGGCTAGCTGGTCAACATGCTAACTACACATACTGTATGAATAATTGACTTTTAAATGTGCTTTTAATACAAAATTACTTTTAATACAAACATTTTAAGATTTAAAATGTAATAATTGGCTACATGTCAAGTTCTAACTGCTGCTAACTAGAGCCACCATTAGCTATTTAGCTCAGTTAAACCACTCAGCAAGGGGTCAGAACCGGGAGCTCAGAGTTAAGACTAGCTGGTTAGCATGCTAAAAAATTCTGTATATTCTTAGCTTACATTTTCTTTTGCTTTGTTTTATGCTTTTTTTTTGTATCCTTTCAAATCCATGTCAGATAAACATAGTGGAGTGTAACGCACAATATTGTTTTGTAAGGTAAAGTTTTGTAAGTAGAAGTATAGAGTAGAAGAAAATGAAAATAGTCAAGTATTAAGTTCTAAACTCTTTACTCAGTAGAAAGGAAATTAAACTCATTATAGTTAGATTTTGCAACATGTTATGAAACCTAAATTCATCTTGAGAGAAGTTACAGTCAGTTTAATGCACCAGAAAGCACAGGTTGGATGGAGGAGATACCTTTCGTCCTGGAAACAGCCGTCCCTACTATCCAGAGCAGCAGGCACAGGTGCAGGGCAGGTCCACACATCGCACACTCAGCCGGGGTTACCAACTCACACCGGGACCCAGTATCACATCCAGGCTGCTGCAGCTGCAAACACAACCACAACCCCAACATCAACCTCAAACTAGCATGTGGCTACATCACTGAAACACAAAAAAACAGAAATGTGAATGAGGAGGCTGTGTTTCAGATGTACCCCCCGTCAGCTGTCCAGTGTTGTGACTTGTTGAGCTGCTGTTGGTCAGCGCAGTCGCAGCTGCATCTTACTGGCACGCCGCCTGCTGTCAGAGGAGACATGAAGCCAGAGGATGACATGAGGCGTGATGACGGCATCGTCTCAGCACCGTCACAGATTACTCTCTTTGAAAAAACAAAACAAAACACCCAACCAGGATTGGATGCTCATCATTGCCATGGTGATGCGGTGTGTGAGCATCAACAAAAACAGCTGCTGACTCAAAAAAAAAACATCACCTGGGGTCTAATGGAGGTTTTTACAGGTTAGTTCACAGCATGCAACGGTTAAACACGTGATTAACAGGCAGTCGCTTTGTCGTCTAGACTGTGTTGATCTCCAGATTTCAAAATCCGACACCTGAGGCCCAACCTCGAGGTAATTACAGCAGAAGAAGATGATGCAAGGAGTGACGAGGAGATGAGTCAGTGAGGTGTTTTTAAAATACAATAGAGAGATGCCTCTGTGGATCTATTCTATATCCTGGACTGAGAGGTGTAAACAGCAGGGATCAGCTTTCATCAGAACCCGACAGGTTAACGGAACTCCACTTTCTGGGAAAGAGAAGCCCGCCCAAACCACAAGATAGACCAGGTCCAGACCTCAGAGCTTTTTACGGGGCTTATTTTGCTCTTTTACAGCCACAGCCATCTGGCTTCAAACATGAAGCCTGCTCCTGTTGGGCAGCAGTTAAATCGCTTTTTCTCGCTGCAAACACACCACTGATGTCTGACAGCGGGCTGTTCTAACGGCCTCGACAAGTCAGAGTCAATCAATCAGCCTTTTAATGTGAAACCACACTTGCACCAGACTACAAGTACCTCAAAACTGCTGCAACTTGTCAGAATTTTGGTTTTAAACATACAAAAATTGAGAAAACTGTCTCGACTATCGAGCCCCTGGCCAGTGTGTACCTCAAGACGTGACAGTCTGATGGTAAACAACACCAACACTGATCTTGTGCTCCAGACTCAGCTAATGCGACCACTACCTGCACTGCTAATCGAGCTAACTGGCTGATGGCAGCTATAGTTGCAGTCAGCAGTCACTCTGGTGTTACGCTGTCCCCAATTTGTTTTGAATAAGAAGTGTACAGGTGGCTAAGTCTTACATATTGTACCTTTAAGGGGCAGAACTCATAAAGGAAAGCTGAGCGTTTCATGTTCAGCGAGAGGGACGACTGGCGACCTAACTCCTCTACATCCAGATGTGCGCCCGACGTTGTTGCAGCAGCTGGTTCAGTCCCAGAGGACAGATGTTATGTGAGACTGCTTTAACAGATCGCTGAAAAGAGAAATAAACCTTTCCCACATGTAATTCTTAAAAGCATGAGGGGGAAATAAGGTTTTAATGACGCCGACCTGTGGATGTAAATCAGCCAACGGTCAGATCACATGAAAATCACAGAAATTGATAACAGGCTGCACAAAAAAGTTACACATGATGATTGAACTCTTGAATAAATAATGAAAAATGTTATTTGTGCTTTTATATAGTCAAAGCTATTTAAAAACAAAGTGTATTTTAACTTGTTCTGTAGTTCAGGTCAATGATGCAGGTATTATGAGTTAACAATGCTTGTTCAATAAAAGGTGTTATGTAATGTTATGTAATGTTATTTTCAGATTTAAAAAAAATAACTCCATATATTCATAGAAAGGTTTTAAAGAGTTTCACCAAAAACTGTCAGACAAACTAATTCAGACAAGTTGTTGTTGGATTAAGTAAGAAAATCTGAAACTGCAACAGTCACATGTTACTCTGAACTCATTCTGCTGCAGCTGACACCATGTTTCATGATGAGAAGAAGTCAAACTCACCCTCTGACAGATGAAACTGCACCACACACTGTCTGAGCTCCAGGTACTGTGAGACTGCAGAGCAACAATCCACCGTTCATTGATTCGCACTGCGACTGAACACAGATCAGCTCCTGCTGCTGCGTTTCAGCCCCTCATCTCACAAACCAGCCTCAAGTCTTCACCCTGTGACCCTGAGAGAAGCAGGACCTCCAGTGGACATGATGTGTAACTGCTGCTGAGCACTCAAACCATCAGCTCATATTGCTTTTTAATAATATATACAGTAAGGGCTGTGTCACAGGAAGTATTTATACTTTTAGAGATAAAGACTCTTCAAAAAGACATTTTATTAAATGCAATATAAGAAATACAAATATAAAAAGTATTCACCTTCCACACAGAAAACATAAAGCTTTTTCCCCACACACATAAAATCCTGAGTTTTAAGATTTTCAGTCAATCTTTGGTTCACAAAACATTTTGTTAAATTTTCCATTTCTAATCTAATGATATGTACATTTGATGTGCCCACAACTGGAATCTTAAGCCATAATTTATCTCATTAGAGATAAAACAACAACATAAACATTGATTTTCCAGACGAGTTATTCACACGTTATTAATAGTTTGATCATTATTTACATTCACCATCGACAGAGAGAAAAAAAATCACAAATGCATTTAAGCACAGGATGCAAATGCTTCATCCAGATGCAGCAGTGAAGCTGTGTAAGATATTACATGTTACAAAATACTTGTAGTGTTTAATGTCACAATAAACAGAGGAGTGATTAACAGACCAAAGATCAGGGTGTAAACAAATCACATTAAAAAAGAACTTACAATTCATGTACATATAAAAAAACACACAACACGTAAAAATAAGTATGATCTTGTTCCTCATGAGCTGGAACAGACATGATCTCTGTTGTACTGTAAGATGGATCTTAAACAGGTCGGTCAGTGTCAGTTATTTCACCACATGTCACAACGTCTTGCGAGTTATTCTGTCACTGAATCATTGACTATTGTTAAAACAGTTGTCGATTAATTCCTCTTGTTGAGTTTGAGACTTTTGGGGAGGCCTTTTCTTTCTTTCTTCCAGTAGACATCCGTAGTCTTACCTGCTCGATCTCGTGCTGCGCTGAAGGTGTTTTCATCCTTCAGATAATAAACAAGACGTGTCAGTTTCTAAATCCCTCTGAACGAATGTAATGAGAATGAACACGCTGATGAATATATGATGGTCCGTGAAGAGTTCAATGACTCACAACTGTTTTCATTAATAATGACAGTTTTAGTTATGCAAAGTCAGAACAGAGTGAAGACTGAATCATGTTGAAAAGAAGCAATAAAAAATAAATGTGTACATGTAAAAATGTATAAACTGTCTTACTCAGACGGTTGTGGGCTTGTTCCTGTTGCTGAGGACGAGACTTTTGGAGAGTCGCTTTCTTTCTTTTTTCCAGGAGTCATCCTTCTCATCAGCTCGTTCACTTTCTGCATTAAAGGTGTTTGGTTCCTTCTGATCAAAACAAGACATACGTCAGTTTCTAAATTACTCTGGTAGTCAGAAAACTGAAACATCTTCATACCTAAATGACTGAAAAGGTTGACTGTTACTAAAAACATTATGTTAGTTACGTGATGCACGCAATCTAAGTTATATGTCTATCTTACATCTTAAGTATCCTAAGTTAAGTACTTATTCATCTCAGTTTGGTGAGGTTCAGGAAAAGATCCTCGTCTGGGTTCAAATAAGAACATTCGTACATAAAATTAGAAAATACACACAGAACTTTACCTCCCTCCCTCCTTTGCTCCCTTTAATATTTCTATGGCCACAAACATACACATCAGTCGTTTTAACCTCCTTGAAATCAAGCAATGGTTTTGTTATCTTGGGTGAAGCTGCGTTGGACGGAGTGAAGACGGACACAAACATTTCACAAATAAGCAATAATTTGATAAATGAATTGTCTTACTCTTGAGTGTTTTCGTTTGTTTTTTTTGGGGTCTTCCTCCCCTCTGGGTCTCTGAGGGACAAACTGAACAAATGAAGAAAAGTCAGCGGCTGAACAAACATTTATAATTTATTTGTTCATCTTTCGCTCTGAAAAGATCTCAAACAATAAAATAAAAATATATTTAATAAAAATTAACAGTGAGTCAAAGGTATCGAAACAAGGTAAAAGTTACCTGTTCCATGGTTTTCGTATCAGCAGGACTGTGATGATTACTGCAACACAAACAACGGCCACTACAGAGAACACTATAACAATAGTAATCCAGGAGGAATCTTTGGGATTAAAAAAAAAGAGTGATATTAACCCAGAATCCTAATAAAACCTGTAAAGTAAAATAAAGACATGAGTTTAAAGTTGTCATCATTCTATAAATCAGCATGTGTGGAAGTGTTTCTCACCTTCAGCAGACTGTTTGACTTCAGCAGGAATGATCCTGACCTCCACTTTCTGGGGAGCAGAGAGCACTCGCACTGCACAGATTGGGCAAAATGAGATTAGAGTCTTTACATTTCAGTTGAGCACAAGTGATTCACTTCTATGCATTTAGTTATAAATGCATAAAGGTTCTTACTGTAGACTCTGAGGCAGGTATTTCCGATGAGAGCACCGTCGGGGTAGGTGTTGAACACACAGCGGTAGCAGCCTTCATCTTCCTCCGTCACATTCTTGATAACTATGGAGCAGTTCTGCACTCCGTTGTTTCTAATCTCCACTTTTCCTTGAAAATCAGCATTCACCCTTTGACCAAAGTACCTGTTGAAGGTAGCGACATTATCCTCCCCCTCAGGTAAAACTTTCTGCCACGTGATCTGGAGAATTTCTTTATATTTCAGCAGCTGGCAGCTTAAACAAGCCTCGTCTCCCACGGCTGCAGTGACGTCCCGCTCTGTTTGTATCAGAGCTGTCAGACCTGCAGGAGAGGAGAGTTTCACAGGTGAGGCTTCAAACTGTCTCCACCTTTCTCATTTCACGTCTCAATCCGAGATGTAAACTGAGGAGGCAGACACAAAGTAAGAGGAGTCCGGGCAACAGGCGTTTTCCAAAATGGGCCCTTCTCATATTTCTTTATTTTGTGCCACCTGTCCTCCTGCCTGTAACCGGAAATCAATCACAGCGCGCCACTTTGACAGAAGTCCTAAAAATACTGAAGAGAGAGTCGCGAGGATGGAGGAGGTTATAATTAAATCCGTGGATGTCATACAATTTTTTTTTTACATGCTGTGCTGTATCATGGATCATGGAACCATCTGATTTTGCAGCACCACTGTCTTTTTTACTGGCCATGTGGGAGAAATAGAGATGTTAGACAACTTAGAAGACTCATCTTCTCAAGGGGAAATTGAAATAGTGATATTTTACCTTTATAAATAATAAAATATAATCTTAACACTCTGTTCAAGCTCACTTTCTGGCCAGAACTATAAGAAAAAAACATAAACAAATAAACAAAAAAAACTGTTCAAGTGCTTCTGGATGCACAATTTTTGTTTATTGGTCAAGTGTGAAAATGTGGTGACTTCAACGGATAAACATTAACTTAAAATAAAGTCAAAAATACAAACCCAGTGATGAATTATTTCTTTGCAAAATAAATAAGGCTATAATATAAATACAAGCATTTTATCAAATGCAAAAGTACATTCAAACTAACCGCGTAAAGTCAACCGCGGAAAACTAACCGCGTAAAATGCGCGTAATGACGCAACCGGACTAAACCAATACATCGAGGAGCCACAGCGGTTCTGTCAGTGCTGTATAAAATGTGAGAAACATGTTACTCTGTCATCTTTCTTTTACCTTTGTGAAAGACTCCCAACACACACAGCAGATGAACGAGTCCTCGGTGCTCCATCGCTGCTGAAATGAACCGCCAACATTCAAATCTCCCCGCTGTCACTGCGGCTGCGTCACGCAGGTGTCCAAAGGTGATCTCCGGGTGAGCTGATCCCCGGGGCTGTCACATAAACACGTGTTCACCGAAACATGAAGCAACCAGACCCAAGGCACAAGCATGTAGGCTTAACTTATTATTACATGAGAACTAAAGACTGTTATTTATAAGAAATGATTAATCTAATGTTAAAAATGTGATTTAAACAGCGCGTGACGCCTGGAGCTCCCTACCCCACCACAGTGGTACATCCCGACCAATCAGGGAGAAGTACATGGACATTTTAATTAAATTATAACAGTTTAAGATTAATGTGTCAAATTTTTGGTTTTAAACAGGCAACACACAGATAAAGGTTCATCAAACAGACATTTTATTAAAACACATGTAAGAATACAAATACCACATGTAGTTACCTTCCACACAGAAAACATGAGGCTTTTTCCAGACATATAAAATCTGAGTTTTAAGATTTTCAGTCTGTCTTTGGTTCACAAAACAGATGTTGATGATCTTTCATTACTAAACTAATGATAAACACAAACACACATCGATTTTTGCGACGACTCATTCACGCGTTTTTAATACTGTTTCATCATTATTCACATTCAGTATCGACAAAACAGGATTTACATTTAATTTACACATAAAAATACACAACATGTAAACAATTTAAAAGTACAGTCTTGTTCTTCATGAGCTGGAACAGACATGTTATCTCAGTTGTACTGTAAGATGGATCTTAAACAGGTTGGTCAGTGTCAGTTATCTCACCACATCTGTCTTCATTCTGACACTAACGTCTTGTGAGTTATTCTGTCACTGAATTGTTGACTATTGTTAAAACAGTTGTCGATTAATTCCTCTTGTTGAGGTCGAGACTTTTGAGGAGGCCTTTTCTTTCTTTCTTCCAGTAGACATCTGTAGTCTTACCTGCTTGAACTCGTGCTGCGCTGAAGGTGTTTTCATCCTTCAGATAAAAACAAGACATGCGTCAGTTTCTAAATCTCTGATGATGGTCCATGATGAGTTCAATGACTCACATTTGTCTTAATTAATAGGTATAATTTTCAGTTGTGGAAAGTCAGAACAGAGTGAAGACTGAATCATGTTGAAAAGAAGCAATAAATAATAAATGTGTACATGTAAAAATGTATAAATTGTCTTACGGGTTTGTTCCTGTTGGTGAGGACGAGACTTTTGGAGAGTCACTTTCTTTCTTTTTTCCAGGAGTCATCCTTCTTATCAGCTCGTTCACTTTCTGCATTAAAGGTGTTTGGTTCCTTCTGATCAAAACAAGACATACGTCAGTTTCTAAATTACTGAAAACTGAAACATCTTCATACCTAAATGACTGAAAAGGTTGATTGTTACTAAAAACATTATGTTAGTTACGTACATAAATTATGTCACTTAACTACAATACATGGTGAAATGTTCATAGAACGAAACTGCTTGGCTTGGTTTAGGAAAAGATCATATTTTGGGTTAAAAACAAGTATATTATGTTATGCACACAAAATAAGTTTTGTGTGTATCTTACATCTTCAGTATCCTAAGTTAAGTACTTATTCATCTAAGTTTGGTGAACATAAGAACATTCGTACATAAAATTAGAAAATACACAGAGAACTTTACTGAGTCACATGACTCCCTCCATATTTCTATGGCCACAAACGTACACATCAGTCGTTTTAACCTCCTTGAAATCAAGCAATGGTTTTGTTTGAATTGAATTTGAATTTTCTCCGGGATCAATAAAGTATCTATCTTTTTTCTTTGGTGAAACTGCGTTGGACGGAGTGAAGACGGACACAAACATTTAAAAAATAAGCAATAATTTAATAAATGAATGGTCTTACTCTTCAGTGTTTTCGTTTGTTTTTGTTGGGGTCTTCCTCCCCTCTGGGTCTCTGAGGGACAAACTGAACAAATGAAGAAAAGTCAGCGGCTGAACAAACATTTATAATTTATTTGTTCATCTTTCGCTCTGAAAAGATCTCAAACAATAAAATAAAAATATGTTTAATAAAATATTAACAGTGAGTCAAAGGTATCAAAACAAGGTCAAAGTTACCTGTTCCAGGGTTTTCGTATCAGCAGGACTGTGATGATTACTGCAACACAACCAACGGCCACTACAGAGAACACTATGATGATAATAATCCAGGAGGAACCTTTGAGAGCAAAAGATTTTTTTTTGATTTAGACCTTAAAACCTATAAAATAAAAAAAGACATAAGCAATGAAGTTATCATTATTCTATGAATCAGCATGTGTGGAAGTGTTTCTCACCTTCAGCAGACTGTTTGACTTCAGCAGGAATGATCCTGACCTCCTCTTTCTGAGCAGCAGAGAGCACTCGCACTGCACATCTAACCTCTGTGTCCATGTGATGGAGACGAGTCAGCACAGCTGTAGAGGTGACGGTGACTGTACCGTTGGTGTTGTTCACACTGACGGAGCTGTTTCCAGGAAAGTGGCCGCCGTCTCTCAGGACAGTTAATGTGACTGTGGGAGCAGGTCGACCTGTGGCCGAGCAGGACGCCACTGTCTCCTCAGAGCCTGATGCTCCCACATGGAGAACGGGTTCATGCAGCTCTGAACACAAAGATATTTAAAGAATATTACATTCATGATGTCGTAGCAAAGGCATCAACATAGGACTTAATACTTTCTGTCCTGACTGTTAGTTTGTATGGTGAGATGAACGTAATGAGCAGTGAAACTGATTAAAATCAGAATTCACTACATGCAGTGTTGTTTGTAATATACAACAGAAATGACTTGACTTTACCGTAGACTTGGAGGCAGGTTGTAGCATTTAGATCATCACCAGGATGAATGTTGAACAAACAGAGATAGCAGCCTTCATCTTCCTCTGTCACGTTTCTGATGAAGATGGAGCTGTTCTGCAGTCCAGCAACTGTAAA
Organism: Sparidentex hasta; assembly: GCA_030272975.1. Lineage (NCBI taxonomy): Eukaryota > Metazoa > Chordata > Actinopteri > Spariformes > Sparidae > Sparidentex > Sparidentex hasta. The sequence continues at coordinate 41,906 of JARJLU010018151.1, forward strand.
ATTTATTTTATCTCTGAAGGCAGGATTTACTTTCAGACCATATTTTTTGTGGTAAGAAATAAGATTCCTCTCTCCCTCAGGTAAAACTTTGTTCCAGGTGATCTGAACAACATCTTTAATCTGCAGCAGCTGACAGCTGAAACCAGCTTCTTCTCCGACAGCTGCCATCACAGTCCTCTGTGTTCCTATCAGACCTGTCAGACCTGCAGGACACCACAGATTATTATTACTGTGGTTGTGGCTGGTTGATGTTTTTACACTTTAAAAATGTGACATAAAACATGAATCATAAATCCTGTGTGAAGCCAGAAATAGACTGTTAACTAAACATGTGTTTATATTCACAACAAGGATCATTTAAGGACATTTAGTTTCAACAGACTTCCTGCATGTTCTACACTAAAAGACTCTTGTAACATTATGTTGGAGAACAAACACTGATATGAGCACAATGAA
>JARJLU010018152.1:0-35097 GCA_030272975.1 Sparidentex hasta
TACAAGACACGTGTGTAATATACAGACTTTCCATCCCCTTAGTTTCTGTAAATATCCTGCTATGCTTAAAAGAAACCTCAGTCCAGCATTGTAGGTGGGTGATGAAGTAATGTCAGTGGCACACATACAAGGCAGATGTGTCTTCTTGATCAACGGAGTTTTCACCTTTCTTGTAGGTTGTTCATTCATTTCAAGTTGTGAATGTTTTGGCTGTCTTTCTGCTGCAAACATGTCCACGTTTTCATGTCCACATACCACACTGAATTTTTGACTACAGAATTCAAGGGTGTGCAGGTAGTGTGGCCGAGTGGTCTAAGGCGCTGGATTAAGGCTCCAGTCTCTCAGGAGGCGTGGGTTCAAATCCCACCACTGCCATCTCACAGTGTTAATTGCTTGTTAAGTGCTCAGTAGATTGCAATATCCCTCTTATGTCTGAGGGCACAGTCTGAATTATTATGTCAATAATAAAAAGTTATTATTGAGGATCACATTTAGAAGGATTATCTGACTCACTTGATAAAACAGCAAACTAAATGAATTCACTTTCACTTTAACTGAGCAGAGAGTTAAAAACATTAGCTTCACATTCGTTCTCTTCTGGTCGGCTTAACCTCGAAAACACGTCACTGAACATTTTCATACCTGACTTCAAATCTTTAGATTCAGCTCTGAGCTCAGCTGTTTAACTCTGACTGATCTGAGTGAGGGTGACAGCAGGTGCCCTCAGTTATTGAAGTCAACAGTCTGGGTGAAGTGCTGAAATGTGATACAGATGCATATGACACCCAGTGACTCACAACATCTACATATAGATATGCGCGTTATCTGTCAGTGCCTTTATTTTGTAATAAACACTTTTGTCACATTTTGTTTCTCAAATTAGTAAAATAGGTCATGAGTCACTGTCATCAAACGTAAACAAACACTGCAGTAGTTTAAATGGAAGGATATCAGGTTTGTCTGTGAGTTTGAGTCCAGGTCACGTTTAGCCTACCTAAGCACATGGACTGGCAACTGTTAGCATATATCCATCAAAGTGAACCCTCCTAACCCTTCTAATTTGACATGTTTTATCTTTTTAAGAAACAAAACGCAACAAATAATCATCATACTTCAACCCACAGTATCTCTGCACTGCTAACAAGGAGACAAGAGGAGATCCCAAAATGTCGGACTATTCCTTTAATCTGAACTGGGCTGTCGGGCAGATGATTTTCCATCACAACAAGGTAACATACACTCAAGGTCTTTCAGTTTCTCGCAAATTCTACACTTGTGTTTGTCATTATTACTTTTCTCAAGCTCTCAGTGCCTTTTTTGTATTTTTTTTTTTTTTTTTTCTGTCTTAAATCAGGAAAAGGATTATCTTTTTTTGGGCATAACCGTTTCATCATGTCTGGGGGGAGACTGACATTTCTGTGTGAAGCAAGACTGACCAGCTGTTGTGTAGATTTCCTCTTCAGGATAAGGAAACCCCACTTAATGTGTCATTTGAGATTTCAGAATATTTATGGTTTGTGTGACAGCTTCCCCAAAGGAACTACAAATACCAGCCTCTAAGCCTACAATTAACTATTTGATAGCCACCAACCTGGAGACAAATTTCTTCTTTTCTTCTTTTTCTGTCTTTTTATTTTACCACAAAGAGAGAAGATATAAAAGTCTTATCTATAAGCAAACCATTTTGGAGAAAACAGCTGCTTGTTGGCACTAATATGAGACAAACTGTCAGCTCATATACTTTCAGCCAAACTTCATATTTGTGATGACAAAGAACACAGAAAACATTTATTCTATAAGTCTATATTGTACAAAGATCTTAAATTCTATTTAAAAAAGTTTCCAGAAAGCTCTTTCCAGTCCAAATAAAAGAAAGAATCAGAACTAAACAACATGTGTTGCAGAAGCACAGACAGAATGACAGAGAAGTGACGAGGATAGAAGAAGGATGTGCCCTCTTTTTTCTTTTTTTTTTTTCTTTTTGTCTTGCTGCCTGCTGCAGATCAAACTCAGCCCACTTCTCTGTGTCATTACTCTGGTAATTTTCCATAAAGTGTGAAAAAATGTGTGTCATTTATCAGAGTCTTATCACAGGGTGGAGCTGGGTTTCTCTGGAGTGGGAAACTTCTGTGAAGCATTAACTTCTAGCATTTTATAGTGGCTATAGCATTTGTTTATAGACACTTAACCCTTTTACTTCCCTTCAGTTTGCAAAATCATATCTATATTCTACATGATCTGACTGTAAACTCTCTGTATTAACTGTATTTCTTCATTGAAGCTACAGTATAGGAGGTTTACATTGAGTGGAATATTTTAAAGAATATTCTAGAACATTATGATCTCCACTAAAACTGAAAGTAAAGTTTAGATTGCACAGCACAAATTTGATATATCAGAGGTTAGTTGACAATATCCATTTGATTAGGTAACATCATATACAGGTTTCTGAATTCATTTTTACATGTCACATCAAGTAAATGTACAATGTACAGTATGTCTCTATAACACTTCACTATCCAGAGAGAGGCATGTTTATATTCTTGTTATACTGTTGCAAATTAAAAAGCGATAAGACAAGATGTCTGGCATCAAGGCAGACAAACACAGCTTTGAAAAGGTGCAGCACTGTCTCCAAATTAAGTCAGAAAGTGAAAAAAACCAAAACAAAACAAAAAAATACAAAATCATCAATAGAATCAATATTCCTGCACTTTACTTTTATGGTAACTCTACTCTCAGTCCCTCAGGTTTGAATCCCATCACATCTCACTAGTTCCTTCGTGTTTGTTTGCTCTCCTGTTTCTGCTCACTCCTCTCAGGGTTTCTGGTTTAGGTATTAGATGTTAAATATTATGTGAGCTATCAGGAATCCTCGAGTCTGCGTCCTTGAACACAGTGCTGAGCTCAGAAGTCGAGTTAGTTACTCTGTCTGCTCTGTAGTCAAATCAGAAGACACAATGTTCATTGTTTGCTTTGGATAAAACATTAAACTCTTTTTAGTAGCAGGTCTGGACTTCTAGTTATCACATAGTCTTCCTCAGCAAATGGAGTTTAACCAGTGACTTTTTGGGACATTTTTGTCTCTCTCCTCACCCAGGGCCCAGACAACTGACTTCCTTTTCCCCCACTGATCTGCTCCCGCTTGGTTCCATACTTGGGAAGCACGGCATTTCATTCCACTGTTATGCAGACGATAGTCAGATTTATGTGCCTCTTAAAAAGAAAGATGAACACTCTGCCATACGGTTACTTACATGTCTTGATGACATAAAGGCCTGGATGGCTCTGAACCTTTTAAACTGTAATGATAAAAAGACAGAAGTGATGGTTTTTGGTGGCATCACTGGGACCCCCCTGTAGATCTGGGTTCCTTGGCCCAGTATAATAAACCTAATATCACAAACCTAGGGTTTAAAGTGGACCCTGAGCTTAATCTTAACTGTCAGATCAAGGCTGTTGTCAAAGCTAGCTTTTACCACTTGTGGCAGCTGGCCAAAATAAAGCCAATTCTTTCAAGGCAGCACTTTGAGACGGTAATCCACGCCTTTGTAACTACTCGGCTGGATTACTGTAACGCACTGTACGTGGGGGTCAGTGGGTCTTCATCACCTGTCTCCAGATGGTACAAAATGCAGCTGCACGCTTTTAACTGGCACACATAGATATGAGCACATTTACCCCATTTTAGCCACACTGCATTGGCTGCCTATTCAATTTTAAAACTGTTTTATTTGCTTTTAAATCCCTGAATGGTGTCATGGTCTTATTTATTTATTTTTTTTCTGTACAGCACTTTGGTCAACTTTGGTTGTTTTTAAAGTGCTTAACAAATAAAGTTGGATTGGACTGTGTCTCATATCGTCTTACGGTTTAATTAGCTTGTTAATATTTAGACTCTGCTGCACCCAACTCCCCTCAGGATAAATAACATTTTATCTTATCTAAAATACTTTTAATCACCTCGACACCATTATGGAAATGAATGTCAACAACAAGGGAGCTTGGGTGTGGGGAAATGTTATAAGTAGAGGCTTTACTTTAGTTTAACATTTTTTAAGTAGAATCCAGCCGTCCTCCTCACAGTCTCATCAGCTGTTTTTTTAGATTTGTTCTTGGAAAAACTTCAATTTCAGTTTGTGTTGTTTATATTGCGCTCCTGCAACACATTTCCTCAGGATAAATACTGTTCTGACTTATCAAAAATATGCTTTTAATCACATTTTACATTTGTAACATGTTGTGCTTTGACAAATGATATTAGTTGAATTGTTTGGTTTAAGATAGAAATGTTATTAAAGTTAATTATTTATTTATTATTTTAAATTGAATGCTTTTATTGTGAAACTACATTTTTTATATACATATCCTAACGTTAATTCAGCTGCATTAGATATGTGTGCTATGAGAGCTCACTGTGAACTTTATACTATAAAACTATAAGACTGTTAAAGCTGTGAGTGTGCTGAGCTGCAGCGTGTTTACTGTGGACCGTACACTCTGTATTGAATTCCTCCTCATGGCTCATTTCCATGTCACTGTCTATAGGCTGTGTGGCTTCAGAGACCTCACCTCTGATTGGCCAGGAGGTCTGTCCCGCACATGTAAGCGTTCCTCTGATTGGTGCCAACCTGCTGTGAGGCTTCTCTTATCTCAGCACACACTCTATAAGATCTCTTTTCTTTTCTCAGAAACGCATCCGTGCGCCACTTTATCAATAAAAACCGAAGCAGCCGGTTTTTTTTTGTTTTTTTTTCTCATCATCGCCACTGAGGATAATCACAGAGCTTTTATTGGCTGACTGATGAGAGGCCGGAAACTGAGGCTTGGACGCACACTAACAGCGGCAGCAGCAGCACTGAGGTGAAGATGCAGAACTCCAAAAGTTTTCAGTTGGATGATTTCCTCGCAGGGTGGATCGGCGGTGAGTGACCGAGTGACAGGGGGCTTCCTGTCACTCAGTGTGTCCGTCGTTTCAGTGTGTGGGGGGTGGTGGGTGGTGGGTTTATGGGAGGAGGTGGTTCATGCACTCAGTGCCTTCTTATAGCTGCATGTATGTGTGAGTGAAACCAGCTCTGCGTGAAGTCAGAAACACACTCGGGCTTGTGTTTTCAGACGCTTTGATGGGAATGTGCTGCAGCCTCCTCATGCATCAACATCCAGTGTAAACAATGAAGGGTCTGCAGAGCCCCCCCTCCCTCCTCCTCTTTATCCCACGCTGATAAACAAGCGGTCTCCCCTCCTGTGGCTTACCTTAACTCTGAAGCCAGTAGGAGGATGTGTTATCACTTCCAATCATGCTGTATTCAGACACTGTTTAATGAACCTCTGGAAAATGTTAATTCTACTTTCAAAAGGGATTTTGAAGTGCTCCCTGCGGCCGCTAGGGGCGCTGCTGCGGCGTCGTGTTTACCACCAGCACACAAGAAAGTAGGCCTCTGATTCCCTGACACTTAGATCATGTTGCTGTTCGGTTTTTTCTTTTTCTCTTATTCTTATGTCTTTTTTACATAAGTGAATTGTTGCATGCTGAGATCGAATGAAAGAAAGGACTGGTTAAAAGTTGAGAATGTGTACAATAAATTTAAGGCCCCAGTTCAAGAAAAAATCTAAAATTTAAAAAATGTTGTTGAAACACAGAAGCTGCTTCTGATTGTTGTTGATGAATGATTATGAAAAGAAAAATTAAAACTGAAAGCACTGAATCCATGTAGCTAAACTGACAGCAAACCTGAAGCATGGTCAAATTTAATAATCACAAGGTGTGCATTGATGGAATGTAACATTTCAGTACATTTACACAAGTACACATTTTTGAGATACTTACTGTACTTGTACTTTACTTCAGTATTTCTTGTAAACTACATTTTTTACTTTTGAAAAAATAAAGCCCTACCATAAAACAGCTGTTTTTAGAATGGAGTTTGGTTTACCAGTTTGTCCACTCAACATGCTGCCAGGAAGAGAGGCTGTTTAACGTATATATTACACCTAAACTGAGCTGACCTGCCTTCTAATAATAAACCTTGTAAACATGCTGTTGGTAGTGCCATGGTTGTAGTGCTGAACAATAAACAAACGAACAAACAAAAAAAAAACATTTTGTGATGTTGGGATTGCGATACAGATCAGGATTTTAGTGGTAAACATAATTTGTGCATTTTACTTTACTTTGAGCTTAAAGGGCTGCTACGTAGTTTGAGGGACGAAATGACTTTTTAAAAAATGTTTATGTAATAACGAGGTCATAACATGTCAGAAATCTGTGTCATCCCCATAAGTGTATAAACAAGCTGTTTACTGAGGAAAATAAGGGCCCAGAGCACTGTTTGAAGCAAGAAAGGTGGCAGGGTGCGCCACATAAGATAAGATGTTCCTTCATTGATCTTGACATGGGAGAAATTCACAGGAAAGACAGCAGTACAGAGGGGAACAAGTAGCAGCACGAGGGAAAGTCTCAAGAAATAAAGACAGTAGTAAGGAGATATTGGAAATAATTAACAAATTATAAACAAAGTAAAACATTATAGATTGTGTTTTCCTTTATTCAGTTCTTTCTGCCATGAATACAAAGACAGTTTGTTTATTTAGTTTGTTCAGCCAATGAAGGTCTTCCTCTTGATTCACATTTCCTCCCCAAAACTACAGAGTGCTCCTTTAATGAGCTTGGACTTGGGTAGTCCTGGTTGTTAACTGGGTGTCTAGGCAAGAGGGCCGTGTTGCCATGCGTTACCATGTGTAGTGTTCTGTGTGTACTTTGGTGGTTATGTGCGGTGAGCAACACACAGACAATGGATGGACAGCAGAGGGAACATGGGGTACAGTGGGGCCTCATGGTCGAAGCCCAGTTTGACCAATCTCCGCTTCATCCATCGTCCCCTGACAGACTGTCTGCTCTGTCTCAACAGGGACATAAGAACACATGCTGAATGTCATTCTGCCTTTAACATTTGTCTTTTTTAATTTGCTGAGAGATGTTTCAGTATGCTTCCCCTCCGGTGATCAGTAAAGGATGATCTTCGATCATCATCTGCAGTATTTAAACTATCAAAGTCAACTTTAATGATCAGGAATGCAACACTAACCAGAAGCCCTGGGCTTTACTTCTGATGTCACTCACTCTAAGTTAGTGGCACCATCTGAGCTACAGTTTTCGTGTGTATTCACTTTCAGCATAGTGCTATTATCTGTAATTCAGCTCACTTTACAGGAAATACTGTAATTTCCTCTGCCAACAGTTTCATGGTGACATCTCTTGTTTTTTCTTCTTCTTCTGTGTTCTCCTCTGGCTGCAGGAGCATGCAGCGTCGTCGTGGGTCACCCGCTGGACACAGTGAAGGTACTTCAGACCTACGTCATGATGTTACCACACCATCCCTAACCTTTTATCATTGTCTTGTCCTGATTATAGTTGTTATATAAAAGAACAGTCATCTGCATTTTTATTGTGGTCTATTCTGTTTTATTTGTTGTTATGCAAGAATAATTACACTTAATGTGCGATGGTAAACCCATTCTCCTGCTAAACTATGCAGGCTTGCCAGTTGTTGACTCAGATTAAATGGCACCTTGTCTCCAGATGTGAGAATTATGATCCTCATGGGGGAAAAAAAGAGAACAAATTGCGCCAAAACATGTGTAAATCACATGTCAAAAAGCAAGTAACTCGCGAAAACTGACCAGTTCACACTGTCACATTGCACATTATTTTCTGTTTTCTTTGTTAATGATACAACCTTACGTGAAAGAAGCCAGTCATTTTCGTGAGGTGTGATGTGCAGCCACATGGTTCTCCATGGGAAACTGCATGTCTTTGAAACAGAACAGAAGACAAAGTCTACATCAGTAATGAAGAATATGTTGGCTGTTTCAGTTTTAGCTGTAGTTGGTCTTTTGTGCAGAATTTGAATTTTTATTAAAAACATCTTCTGTTCCTTTCTGAGGCCCAACTTCGCTTCTGCTGTGCCAGCTGAGATCTCAGTGTACTTTCCTGACATTGCAGCCTGATGTTGACAGAATAATAAATATTTCAGAAAGCTATGTGGACATTTTTTTTTTTTTCACCGTCCAGTACAATGGTATATTTTTATTGAAGTTTTTTGGACAGAAATGTTTCAGTCTTTTGCTCTTGAAGAAAACTCTAATCTCTAATGTATGAGAAAATACTTTCTGCCCTGTCTGATGATAACAGAACAGCGGCGGGCCAAACAAGATACTTTGTTTTTGTATTCTACATTTTATGGTTTTTGTTGTAATTGATATACTCGTCACTGTCTATTCCAGACGCGGCTCCAGGCGGGGAAAGGCTACAAGAACACTCTTCACTGTGTCCTCACCATCTACAGGAAGGAAACGGTAAACAAACATTCTGAATTCCTTCGAGAAGTCGCCACTCCTCCTTTCGTTGTATCGTACCGGTCTAGATTTGTTGTTAACTTAAACTAGGGAAATATTTATAATCTTAATAATAAAGAAAGGGAGACTCTTTCTGAATTATACATAGACATTATCCTGCTAGACTTCTTAAGTTTCAGACAGATATCTGTGTCGAGCTTTTGTCAGTAAACAATGGGAAAAAAATGAAACAGTCAAACATTCTACACCGCTATATGATTGCAAAGACAAAAAGAACTGCTATACTATAAAGAATCATGTGCAGTGAGTGTGTTGATGATTTTAGCCAAATTTAGCTGCTCTGAACCTCCATTTGCTACTAACAATGGTAGCAGCAACAACATCAGCACGTTAAGTAAAAGTTTCTCATTTGGACACTTTAGGAACTCTATAATCGACAAGTGGGCTGGTGTCTTATCACAGCGTGGAACAAACACAAGCTTGTGTTGAAGTCAGGATGATGTTTGACTGCCAGCGACAAATACTGTAAGATTAAAGAAACTGTTGACCAGTCTGTCTCAGAGCTCTGAGAGCAGTTTGAGGATTCATGTGTGTCTAACTTCCACGAACACAAGCGGCTGGTGTGAAGTGGTCAGTCACAGGGAACAACCGGGCCTCTTCTCAGCTGCAGGCAAACACACAGATGGACAGACGGTGTTTCACACAGCAGTGAAAAACATCCTCACACATATCACACACACATCAAGTGTTAATCAGTGACACATCCCTGGGCTGAAGCAAACATACAACCCTATGTTCTTAAAAGAATAAAAATAGCACTTAGACAAGTTAAACATTTTAGTCACAGACAGAAAGCATTACTGATAACTATTGTCATTCATTGTTTAAAAGTCAAAGCAATTTTGTTTAAAGCTGCCATCTTTTCAGATGTTCCTTTGTTAAAGTCATCCGTATGACTGTCAGTTTGCACACATTTCTATGCTTAACTCACATTGCATCTATTGTAGTTTCTGTTTTGTTACTTCAGTGACCTAGTTTCTCACAGGGCCGGCTGTTGTTTTTTCTTCCTTGTGGTTATTCTACAGAAAAATGTGGTCACGTGCATTTTATTCACTGCTGCTCCAAATGTATTTTTTCAGCCATACAGTCTGTGAGAAACCTCAGTGGTCAGATGATCTGTTCCAGCAGTGGACAGTTGTGCTCAAGTTTCAACATGTGTGTCCCAGACACTGGCCTCCTCCTGATAGGAGGGGAAGCTCTCCGCAGAGAAAAGATTCAAAATATTTGGCAGCGACGTCCACCTCATTTTTCATCCTGTTCACTATCGGCAATGGGTTTATTCTTAGGTTTTAAATCTGTACTATAGGTTATACTTCCTTTTACTACTAATAGATGTGTTATTTGTATTTTTGAATCATTAACCACTTACAATATCTCTCTGTCTGTTTCTCAGGCCATGGGGTTCTTTAAAGGCATGTCTTTCCCACTGGCTAGCATTACCGTCTACAACTCAGTTGTGTTTGGCTTCTTCAGCAACACACAGAGACTTATAAGCAAGTATCGCTATGGCGATGGGCGCCATCCCTGTGGCATGCTGGACCTGACCGTGGCTAGCATGTTGACTGGACTGATGTCGGTCAGCCTGGGAGCTCCAGTGGATCTAGTCAAGATCCGACTGCAAATGCAGACGCAGACGGTTCTAGCAGGTAAATCAGGTTTAATGTTTGACTTTGGATTTTTGTTTTCTCTGTGGGCAGAACATGAATGTACTGCTGTTGTTGTTGTTGTTTCTGAACCTTTTCTCTGGTTTTCTGGCACAGAGTCGACCTAGTTGCAGTGCCAGCCTGTCCCATTCTGCCGCAGATGGTTTTATTCAGTCCACTTTTGTTTTCTAAAACTTAGCAGAAGTCATTAAAAAATACAAAATAAAAAAATACACAGAAGAAGTACAAACCTCAAACATCACTGACTGTCAAAAACAGTTCCACTAAGTGATCTGGAGACAATTTAAGCTCATTTAGTTAGTAGCAGACCTGAGAACAATGCTCCTTTCAAAATGAAAACTCTTTAGTAACAAACACTCCCCGCCTAATGTAGCTGTTAAAGGTTAGCACCATCATGTTGGGATTCATGTCGGAGGTGACTCTTGTTCAGTACTGAGAAAGGGTAGCAAAAGAAAATATCACACCTTCTACAGAGATGTATCAGATCACTGCTGCAAGACATGTGAGAAGCAGTAAAAGAAAATACAAACATGCACTTTATTTTGATGCATTTGAGAATGAAACAGTTCAAATTACTTAAATGTCTTACAGGGTCTCTGAGGCGTTCATTTGTATTTATTAGTGTTTTGCGGATCTCTGCTGCAGTCAGGTTGATTAACAGGAGTGTAATCCCATAATTTAAGATATGAATCTCTCCTCCCTATGGTAAAACACTCATGGATTATTCTACCTCAAAAGACTTTAGTTCCTTAATGTTCAGATCAAACTGAGCGTATAGAAAGACATTTATGAATTTAATGCTGCAGATTGGTTTGATAACCATCCCAGCCTACAGCACAAGGGTTTATGATGCTAGAGGGTGAAGTTGCTGTCTGGGTCGTATGTCTCTGTTACACATTAAACCAATAAAACTGAGGTCAGAGGAGTTTAATCATAAGTTGGCACGTGAAACTTTTATAGCCTTTTATTTACTTGTAGTGTCTGTGGGTCTCACCCCCTTCACACCTGTCGTCATTATGACTCATTTGTCTCATTGACTTCCTCAAAGACACGTCTTAAGATTAAGATTGAGCAAAGTCTCAGAACATTTGCCAATGCGTGATGTGCTAAACCTGATACGCACATGATTGCATACAGAGAGATGAGATCTTTTTATGGCTTTTTATGCCTCAATGGTAGCAATATATCTGAAGGCACTGAAGGGCAAGTGAAGACTTCATTTCTTGTGTTACATTTTCTGTAAGGGATCCATATGTGAAAACATGTGGCGTGTTTTTTTAGGAGAATTTATTTTCTTTTTTTCACTACCTAATGTTCAAAATAGAACTAAAAACATTCATTTTTTTCTTCCTGGAGAGATTCAATAAGGCACTCAGAAGGGTCGTCCTGGCAAAACTTGTTTTTTCACCAGTTCTCCACTGTCAACACAGCAGAGAAAGCAAAAATGTGAAACGGGTAACTGGAGACAAAATTTCTTAATTTGCCCCCCGAGGCTTTCATATATTTGTTGCTTGATTGAGTTTTGCATGAACACTGACAGGGTTGGTGGTTCCACTCCCAGTTGGAACAGATAGAGAAATGATGTCATGGGTGAGGCGTGGTCGCGATGATTCAGACATTCTCTTTGCAAACTTAGATAACAGTGGTGAAGTTTTCTATTCCACATTGGAAAAAAACATAATCTGTGTACCAACTCTTATTGCTAAAATCAGCACAGACAGAGCTGTTCCGAGTTCACCTTGATGCACGTTCCTTTAAGAGATTCATGACAGAATATGTTTCAGCATTTTACAACAAAATAACTGAAAATCTAAGCAATTCTTTCAGAAATCGCACACAGGCAGAAATCCATCAGAGAAGTGGAAACAACCCAGTTTCTACACCAACAGTTGTTTACTGTGAAACTTAAACACAGTGTTTAATTCTTTCCCCACAGAGAACCTGCAGCTCGCCGGTAACGTATCGAACGGCACCAACATCCCTCTGCGCTCCGTCAACATCCCCGGCCAGAGGCTGTACCGAGGCCCCATCCACTGTGTAAGCAGCATCCTGCAGACCGAGGGCCTGCAGGGCCTGTACAGGGGGGCCGGAGCCATGATCCTGAGGGACGTTCCTGGATATGTGCTGTACTTCATCCCTTACACCATGTTCTGCAACCTGCTGAAGCCCGACGCCAAGTCGAGCCCCCATCCATGTTCCATCTGGCTGGCTGGAGGACTGGCAGGTAAATGTCACACACTCTGTCCATTATTACATTTGATTATTTTATCTGTGATTAGTTCAGTGTTCGGTTTTCTAAAATCGTCCAGTGACTGATGTTGGACAGATCCTTGATGGTGGCTAGTAGCCACAGAATAGTGAAACTAAACCTTCAGGATCAATAACACCTGTGAAAGTTAAGCAGTTACTGGGGACTGAAGCTTATATCTCACTGTGTCAGCCGACAGGTCATGCGGGTAGAATGTTGCGTTCAGTCCTCACTGTTTGCTCGGAGGCCATTTGTAGCCATTTTAATGATTTTGCAACAGAGGTTTTGGCTTTGACATCACTCAAAAAACACCCACTGCAGCATGTTTGAAAGTTTGAACTCACGTGAGCCATCAATGTGAGTCAGTGATGACACACATTGGAATGTGTTGGAGGAGCTTCTGTTTCCACTACAGCACCCAACACCTCCTCTCTCCACTGCCAAAGGACTCAACCATATGCTTCACTGTAGCGTAAAGACTGTTACTTCCATGCTAATGAATCATCCAGAAGTCATTTTAGCATAAATACAGAGTATGTTTGGAGCTAAGTCAGTCACATGTCGGTGATACTGATATCTGTTGTGTTTTATCACATGCAGATGGAGAAGCCATCAGACTAGAGGAATTAATGTAAATGTTGAGGGTTTATAAGAAAATATCTGTACTGAAAGCTCTCATACAGGGACTCTCTTCTTTGTTCAAAATAATTCCGTCTTTAGAATATTGCAGGTAACAATTTTATACTTTATATTAACTATAACAGGACAACTCAGCGTTAGCAGGTCCCCACAGGAAGCAGCACAGCTGTAGATTGGAACTGTATATAGGATCTGAAGCTGGCAGCACTCTCCAAACGGCATTGAACTTGGCATGAACTCAACTCAAACCGCTTCTGGGTGAACGCCAAAGTGTTCCCATGTTCCCAGCCTTCATAACGGCAGATAAGAGCAGCGCTGCGACTCACATGTGTTCCTTTTTCAGCAAAAGTAAAAATTAAGAAAAATTTTCATCACAATTTCCCAGAGCTGAAAATAACGCCTCCAGTTTGCCTCTTCTGTCCAACAACAGTCCAAAAAACCCAAAACCCAGCAAATATTTTACATTTTGGCCTGAAAAATTGGCAAAATTGTCAACTAACTATTGCAGTGAAGGTCCGTTCTGCTATACAGTGTATCAGCTGAGGTACAACTTGAATGACACTGCTGGTGTGGCTTCTTCTTACTTCAGCTCTACAGCTGGTACTTTTCCCATTCGTAACCAGACAAATGAATATATGACCTAACAGGTTTTCTGAGAAGCACTTGATTGCATCATTGCATCATGTCTGTTACAGTTCTTAATGTTGCTGAATAATGGCCATGAGCAGCTGGAAGTTTCACAGGTCCACTTTCTACACATGTTGACAGCAGGAACTGAAGTTTGCTCTGCTCCCCTTCAGGGTCTATTTCCTGGGTCACGGCCACGCCGGCTGATGTGGTGAAGAGCCGAATGCAGGCCGACGCTCAGCTGCAGAGGAAGTACAGGGGGATCTTACACTGCATCATCCACAGCTACAAGACAGAGGGAGTGCAGGTGAGCGTTAACTCCATCCTGAAACTGAAAACTGGTAGTTTGGTTTACAGCAAAAACACTGATATTAGCCAAACATGTCAATTACAAACACAGTGATGGAGGGCATTTTAAAAAAGTGAAACTTTAACCAAATAAAACATTCATCTTTCAGGAAAAATGAGCAAAGGCGGCATTTAACACAGAAAATGCAGTTTTTATTATGTGTGCCGAACAGAAAAGTTTACATGAATTGTGAATTGCATACAGTAAATAACAGAACTAATACAATATCTTAACCATGATAACACTCATGTCCTCATGTGTCCTCTGGTGTTTTCATACTGCTAAGTTGCAGTTTGATGAATTGGCTATAAAACCAACTCCGAATTACAATTTTTCTTAAAATCAACAACTGACCTCAGTTTATGTCTCTCAGAGACCTTAACAAACATTAAACACATGACCCAGTCACACTTAACGGTCCTAGCTGCTGTAAATGAAACAGATGGTTTAATCGTTCAGAGGCGAAACATTAAAAGATGACCGCCACGCTGGTTTCGCAGAACTTGAGTCCCCTGAAGTGTGCCAGGCCACGTGGTTCTGTTGATGAATGAAAGATCAGCGATCAGACGTGCCTCTTCCGGTCGATATCACGTTACATCAGCTTTCAGGGAATAGATGTCCAAGTACCGTTAGTTAGAGTAACTGACAGTCAGATTGTGGGGTCACGTCAGGTGAGCGGTTGCAGCATGGCCATGTGATGGCAGGAGCAGCGTCCAGGTTTCCTAATGTTCTGAACGTCATAGACAAGCTCAAGACTGCCAACGTGGAAACACTTCATTAACTCTTGTTTTTGCAAACAGCCGTGTGATTATTTAATAACTGAAGGTCACTGGTGTTGCATAAAGTCAACTGACTGGTCACAGATCAATGAGTCGGGTCACTACAGGACACCATCAGCACTGTGCTCTGTGGATTCAGTCTGTTTCTAGCAGTGAGGGTGTTCTATGTCAATGTGCTCTGCTCAGTTTGGTCATTCAGACCTGGAGTGAAGATTAAATACTAACAATGGAACAACTGCTAAAGGTGAAATTCAAAAACATACAACCAGTGACAAAACAATCAAGATAATGAACATAACAAAGTGACATAAAAACACGAGGCTGCTGAACATTGAGGAGCAACAGCAAGATGAGCAGACGATCTCTAAATTGATATTGGTCAGGAAGCTAAATATTGAATTACTATATACTGTGATAAGATACTGTTTTGTGATTGCTCAGAATGCTGTTGTGTTCCAACTGTCATCTGAACTCTGGTTGAAGATGTCTGTCACTAAAGCCGTTCGCTCTTGTGCGCAGGTTTTCTTCCGGGGAGCGTCTGTCAACGCCATCCGAGGCTTCCCGATGAGCGCCACCATGTTCCTGACGTATGAGCTCTCCCTGCAGTTCTTCAGGAATCTGTAGGACAAACTACACATGGACGTCAACATGTCGGGTTAAAGGACGAACACTCAGTTTCTTGACAAATGGGCAAACAGTTTGTTTGAGTAGCAGTTCATAGTAAGGCAGCTGCTTTGGAGCTAAAGCAAACTTGCACTTAACACACACCAGAGCCTTTTTACTCTTTAAATCAGCCCTGAGGTTTTTTTGGAGGTTGTCCTATCAAAAGAAGCACTCGGACACTGAAGCCACCCAGGTGTTCCAGTGCTTATATAACATATGGAGCCAACAGGCTGCAGGCTAAAACTTTAGATAGCTGACAGCAGAAACACCAGAACATATGATAACGCCATGACTCCATGATAATGGAGAATATAAAACAAATACATCGGTATTCATGCAGATATAATAGCAGTATTTGTACAACAAAGCTAACGGGACACGTGGATAACTTTAGTGTCACAATTTGCATTGTTTAGTCGATGAGATGAGTAATCTAATGCTGTTTTACCAAAGAACTCTGCGTGCTCCTCGCACACTAATAATGGATCCAAAAAAATGAAAATTCAGTTGTCATCTCCTCCCCCCCACGCTGATGGAAGCTCAGGTGAAGTTTCATGGTCCACAAAACATTTCCGGAACTTCTGGAGCAAAATCACTTTGCAGCATTCTCCTAAAACAACTGAAGCGTCAGAGGGTTTGTTTTAAAACATCAGAAAACAGCGTGGAAAAGAATGCTGAAATCCTGAGACCCCAGATTGATTTTCAGAAATGTTTACACCCTTTTTAAGCCGACATCTCCTCTGTGGGTGCACAAGCTTCGCCGCACATGAAGGCTGTAAATAACTCATAAAATCAATTTGGTTTCTCGGACACTTGATAGAGCTGTAGGGAGACATTTTATGTTTTTAATTATTTTAGGTTTAAGGAAAAAAAAAAAAGACTTGAGTAGATCATGACTGAATTTTCATCCACCTGTCAGGTAGTTTTGAGGACATGAGATGATGTTGTCAGTGTGGGATCTGTCCGTCCTGTTACAGAACTTTGCGAGCAGAGTTTTGTTGCCGCACATTTATCTGAGCAAGATGAAGACGTATGAACTCAAGCTGAAAACAGATTTTATGAAGGAGGTGTTATTTTCAACACAGCTGTGAGGCTGTTGCTTTAGTTAGCATTCAGTCTTGATTTGTTTTACTAACTTAGTCCAGTTTTTGTATGTTTGCACATGACATAAACATATATAACTTTCATTAATTCACATATGTAATCAGTGACATTTAATCTCAGTTTCAGAATTTCTTTGAAAACTTTGAATCAAATTCCAATATATGTTAGTTTGCACTTAATTAAATGAAAAGTGTTATATAGGCTTGAAAATGACTTGTTGCCTTCCAGTGCACATGGACTGTTACCGTCCATTGTACATATTATCTCTGTGTGTTTCTTATATTAAGAAAAGTGAGTTTTACAGTTACGTCTTTGCTTTAAACATAAGTCTGTAGCATGAATGTAAAATCACTAACATGTCAACCGTTACGTAGCATTTGCAGTTAACAACGCACACAAGAAGGTCCACTCTAAAATGAGATATTCATCATTTTGTGTTTCGACAAGGTCATGTGAAGACATTCCTGCACCAGAGGATCATTGGTTCTAGAGTTAGTCATTGACATAAATCAACATTTTCTTCACAAAATGGCTATTTCTCACTTTGAAGTGAATTCCTTCAGACAAATATCTTCACCTGACTAACAGTTTTATTTTGGGTATCTTATTCTGTTGTAAATAATTGTAAATATGCTGGCTGCTCCTCCAGATGATGGAGAGCCAGGCCTGCCTTATTGTAAATAAATACATATTTTAAACACATCAGTGGGTCCTGCTGCTTCTTCTCTGAACCTGCTCTTCTAAGAGTAACGTGCGACTCACGTGACGGCTCACCATTACTGTGTAAAGATAAACACTTGATGTTGACGCGTGTTAAAGGAGTTGTTTTCATGTTGTAACTGAGCCTGGTGTGAAGTCCAGGCATCAGGCAGACGTTGGCCCTCTGCCTGCAGACAGCTGATAAGAGTCTCTGAGGTCACTGTCACGACTACAGTGTGCCGTCTGCTCTGTTACTTCTCTGCTTTCACCTGGAGCTGCATGTGATGTTAGTAATGTTCACTAGATGGCAGCATTTCACAACACACAGTCAAGAGGCAGCCTTCCGTACTTGCACACAGGTCAAGCTGGTGGTCCATTAAACATCAATAATAATCAGTAATGTGACTTTTTATAATGTGCTATGAAAAAAGAAGCCACTCAGTTTCATACATGAATTTTCACTGTAAGCAGCAAGTGAAGAAGTCGACATTTTTTCTGCTGAGTGTGGTGAAACCAGGTTAAAACAAAAAAAGAAGATTTTTTTTTTTTTTAATTATAAAAATCTATGGTTTCTTCATACAAAAAAAAAATTTCATATGTTCAGTTCAGTGATATTCATATATACAGTACTGTAATATTAATATTATTGTAATATTATTATAGGGTTGGGTCAAAAAGAGATTTGAAAAAAAAAAGTTTTTTACCCATGAAAACATGCTTAAGAGGAGTGAAAAAGTTACATTTTCAGGACAATTTCTTTTCTTCATGTGTAAAACAGTAAAATGAATTCAATGAAATTCATGTATGTAACAGGAGAGAAAAAAAACTTCTTGTGTGGGAAACTGGGTGATATTCATATATGTGACAAAATACATCTTGTGTATGTGTAAATGTGTAAAACAGTGTGTCAAATGCTTTGATTTGATTTTTTCACAGGAAACAAACTAAAAACCAACGTGTGAAACTAGTGAAAAACTTCAGAGGATTCAAAGAAAAAAAAAATTCTGAAGAATTTTCCACATTCTAAGAAAAGTTCAGGTGATTAGAAATTTAGAAATATTATCCTGTCATCGCCATTTCTTCCCAAGGAGGAGAGAGAACCATTTAGACTCAGAAAAAGAAGAAACAATCCCTCACTTGACCTTCAGGGCTTCCATACTGAACCACAATTTAAATAATTTTGAGAATAAATCTTTATTCTTTCATTTCAAGCTCCTAAATGTGGATACTTCCAGGTTATAGTAAACTAAAATTCTCTGGGCTCAGGACAAAACAAGATATTTTAGGACATCATGTTGAGCTTTGGGAAACACCTATCAACATCTTCCACCATTTTTGGCCATTTCATAGATCGAACCAACTAATCAAATAACTGAGAAAATAACAGACTAATCAAGAATGAAAAAAAAAAAAGTGTTTGCAGTCATTGGTATTACTTCTCTCCTGGCCCCAACACCATAAAAAGAGTGACCAAGCTGCAACAGCTCCTCACACACAGTAGGTGGCACAGATGTATTAACTTTGAAATGTTTAAAAAAGAAAAAACAACAAAAAAAAAACACTGATTTTATTTATAGTAGAATAGTGTTGTCCTACCACAATCTAAATTCTATCATGTCAACTGACTCTAAAAGTCTCATTTAGTGACATCATTTCACCTTTTTTTTCCAGAGCAAATACATTCTTAAAGGCCAAAAATAATCAAGTTATCCTTTTTCATGATTTCAGCCTCAAGCTCCTGACATATTACAGTGTGAACAGGGTGTTTTTTTTAAGATTCATAGGCATTAGGTTGAGGGGGAAGGAAGGAATCGGCCCTTTTTGTAATTTCTGTGTCAAACCCCCGCCTTGCCTCCCCTCCTCTGTCATCAGTCAATCTCCACTGTTCTCCCTCTGCCACCCTGCTCCATCCACTTCACTTTCTCTCCTCCCTTTCCTTCTTTCTGCCTTCATTTTCAGTTCAAATGTCTGTGATTTTCCCTCCTGGCTGTGTCCCAGTGCAGCTGAGGGTCCCACCCCTGCATGCAGCAAAACACAGGGACCCACATGGAAACACACACAGTCAGACCCAAAGCCACATCTGCCTTCATCCCACACAATGATGACTCCACGTGATGACTGATGGCTTAGGTTCAATGAACTCTTGGATAGATAGATAGATAGATAGATAGATAGATAGATAGATAGATAGATAGATAGATAGATAGATAGATAGATAGATAGATACGTTATTGATCCCGGAGGAAATTCAAGCATCCAATAGCAATAACAAACATTGAACATACATTGAACATACATGCAATATCAAAGAAACAGTAGAAATAAAAATATGGAATAAAAAAAAAATGTTTTGTACAACTGTATACAAATATAAAGTGATATTAAAAATGTAAAGTGACAAGAGTATTAAGGGGACAGGGGACGGTGTACAATTAAATTAAATTGGGCTATAAAAGATGAGATGAACTGTTAGAAAGACTTTTGTTCTAGGTATGATGAGGAAATTCACACATTTGATCCCAGAGGATGAACCGTTTCCATTTTGGTCACTTCGCAGCCTTTGTATACTTTGCTTCCATCTGCAACTTTAACTTAGGGTATCTAAAACTAAGCCACTGATGTCCATGAGCTGTGGATATTCATGGTCACAAGAGGATGTATCTCACCCGCTGATATTTAATTTCACATCAATCCAACTGTACTACTAGAAACTGCAATGCTCAAACAACTGTGAAACTACCTGAACATAATGATCCTCAGAGGATCATCATATGATAAGTTCATTGAAATCACCCTCCCTCCAGCGCCACCATCTGGACAAAAGGTCAACCCTGAAAATAAGACACAGTATTTCATCATCTAACTAACATGTTGCAATGACATATAAACAGAACATTCATGCTCCCAGAGGATGTCCTCTTTCAATTTTAAAAACCTCATAGCTTTTCATCCAAAATCAGGTTTTAATAGTGTTGTAGTACTCTAGATGGGTCTGTGTCTCAAGAAATCTGAATTTAAAAAAAAAAGAAAAAAGTCTCTGTCACATCTTTGAATCGACCATATTTTTCCTCAATCTTGTCTCTGTCTCAGACAAAGAGAATTCTTGATTCTATTTAGACTTTAGACTTTTATTCATCCCACACTGGGGAAATGCATTTGTTACAGTAGCAGTTGGACAGACACACAATAAGTTCAAGACTTGAAAAATACTAAAAAAGATTTAGATAGGAGAGAAGAATGAATATAGAAAGGACAATATGCTATGTGCATTATATACAGTGGGCAATGTGCATCATATACAGGAGGTAAGTGTGCACTGAATACAGAAGTAAATGTGTATTGTATACATTTAAATCAACTGTAAAAGTATTGCCTTGTTGAAGGCTGGATGCATAAATAAATAAATACAGTGTTTGAAATAAACAGACTCAGTAAAGAATGTGAATATGTAAGAAAAAAAATAGTATTATTGCACAGGATAATTGCACGAGATGGTGGAGGTAGAAGTGTAAGTAGTGCAAGATAAGTAGGTGCTCATGGTGCTCAGTAAGGGTTACTGGTGTTGGATTCAAGACCATGACTGCAGGGATTCCACTGAACTGTTGATTCACACGTAAAATTCACCTCTGCAATGCTGCTGTGTCTCATGGTGCACTTACACTCATGCGTAAGTAAGAGGTCACAGTTACTGTAACTGTGTCGTAGAGTGTTGGACTTATACTGGTCTCTGTCATGACAAGGTTAAGGTGGACTCAACTACAACATTAGATTTTAAGCTTTCATTAACAGAGAGGAAATACTCTCCAGGTGACAGTAGTCTGATTTGTCTTTCAAAAAGAGAAGCCAGATGTCTTAGGATTGCCGGCAATAATATCCAGTCTGCCATTTTCTTTCTTCTATACTATGACAAGCTTTCAAGGAAACCTTAAATGTTGCTGTGCACAGGATCAGCTGCATGTCCAATAAGAAACAAGTTCTGTTCACACTTCACATTTTCAGTCTGTGCTAAGCCATATAGTGTCCGCAGGAACAGCTTCTTATTCAGCTTACTTTACATTTCACATTTTATAGGAAAAAAAAAGATGATTCTCCCTCAATACTGTTTGTTTTGTTACGTTGGGCAGAAACAGTAGAAACACACACAAACACGCACTAACACACAACCTCTATTCTTGGCATTTCCAGCGCCCCTGTTAAGTGTGAGCGTTCTCTGAAATAAGCAGCTAATCTCTCTCCCGCTCTCTAAATGTAAATGCCTCGTGTTGACTTTTCCTCAAGAGACATAAAATACACTAAAGCACTTCTCTGCCGTCTGTCATTCAAAGCCCCTTAACGAGAAAAGTCCATTGGTCTCCAGAAAATTACAAACTGCCCACACGCGCTAATCTGTCACAGAGTCTTTCATTCAGGATTAACAAGACTGTAAAAGAGCAAATCACCGGCGGTAATTCATCAGTTACAGTACACTGGTTAAGGCTGCGACGGCTGGGAGAGGCAGGGTGGAAAATCTGGACAAAAGGACAGGACTGTTTCCACCAGACGGTGTGAATGTGTCCAAATGTAGTGAGTGTGAAGCAGGATGTCACTGAAAAAGACAAACCAGGGCTCATTTGAAAAATTAGCTTGTCTTCTGCTATCAGATATAACTGCACACAGGCTGTGTTAAACGGAATTTCTTCATCTGTAGTTTAGAGCTGCAACTAACGCTTCTTCTCTGTCTCTGTCAGGTAATGTTGATTGTTTTCTACGTTTATTGATTAGTTGCTTGTCAATCAATGTTACACTGACATTACAAAAATAAATCAAATAATTAACAAATTAAACAAAAAATTGTCCGATCCATCTACAGTAAAGTACTGCAACTGTTAGTTTCAGCATTGCTGTGAAGGGTGAAGCATCTTTGTGGTGTATTCTGGATACTTTATCTTAATTCTAATGGGAAACCTTGCTGAAGTTGGCAAATTCCTGTGTAATTCTTAAAAGATATTTTAAAACCACGTATTAATTATTTTCCATATTTAAACAATATTATCTGCCAAACTGTTCAAGTGGATGTTTCTTTATTTCATTGTGTCAGGGAAATATAGTGAACAAATAATACAACATGTTAATATTAGCTTGTTTTATGAAGGAAGATATGGCAGCTATAGTTGTAATTAATCATGTTTGTCTGTGAATATACTGTGTACGGGTCATGTGTCTTTCTGCATGCTATTATAAAAGCTAGACTGGCCATGGTTGAGCCTTTTCATACTATGGGTGGACACTGTTCTGCTTGTCTTCATGCAGTGAGATCAACAGAAGCTCATTAATTATCACACGTTGTGTGTCCTGGCCAGTAGCTGATTCAAATGAACAACAGGTGTCTGCAACAACGCTGCAATCACAATCACAGTGAGGTAGTTACAGATTTCAGGCTCAAATTATACAAGCTTCCCTACCTTCAGACTTTCATCACCAGGGAAACTTGCACTTTTTTTTTAACAGTAAGAATATTGTATGCTTGTGACGTGATTATGCTACTAAATGTCTAAGATGTGGTAATAATATCAGTTTGTGTCAAATGTATTTTTGTATTTTTTAAATGACAAATTACTTGTATCTTATTTAAATACATTATCCCATACTACACTTAACAAAAATATAAACGCAACACTTTTGTTTTTGCTCCCATTATTCATGAGTATTGTTTTATTTTGTAAAGAGAGAGAGTGTACTTGAAAAGCCAGTTTCTGTAATCTGATGTATGTGTGCCCATCTCTGAGTCATTAACAACACCCTGAACTTAAATCACGGATTTTTGGTGAAATATATTTTTTTAGTGAATGCTTACACTGGTACAGAGCAGTGAGTAGAGACAAAAACAACAAGTACACACAACTTTAAATGGTATTGTTAAATTGAGTATTGTAATTACGATGTGATTATACATTATCACCTGCAAACATATGGGCATGCTTTTTTGAGGGATTAGTAAATGTTTGCTGAGGCCTTTGGCTTTATTTATAACTTGAATCATGCAGTAAACTAATTATGGAGATAGAGACCTCTTTAATTAAAAAGGTCACTCACTGAGAAAGTTATTTTCCTTGGCCGTATTCAAGAATCAGTTGTATTTCTCCACAGTAAACTAACAAAGGTGCACTTTTACATACTGTCATCTTGTGGAGATGATTGGATTATTAATATAAACATCGGCTATCAACACGTTGATATGCAAATTAAAGGAGTTACTGCAACATTAATTTAAAATGACATATGAATATTTCCATTTTACTGAGATGTTTCCTGTGTAAAATGGAAAACCCTTAACAAATCAATGACATCAGAGAAAGATTGACTTCTTTACTATTCTGATATTTGCTTTGGACTGAAGTGAAAGGAGCATTGTTTAGAGTAACTTTCGGGTAGAAAACCCGGACATCATTTCTGTGTATAAATAAATGTGTAGTTCATGGCACAATTCAAGCAGGATTGATAAATGACTTGTCTTTTTTGAGAGACAAATATTTTTTTAGTTCTGCTTAAATTGTGCCACAATTAAAACTTATGATGTTCAATTTAAGAAAGATAATTAAAAAAAAAAAAAAGTTTCAGTTAAAATGCCACTATAGTAAATGCAAGCCGCACAGCAAAAACACAGGAAGCTTTTTATAAACATTTTTTATTAGTGTTATGCATTTAGTTTCCAAAAAGAATGATTCAATTCCATCGATGAGACAGTTTTACAGTGATTGGGCTCCACACAGGGTATATGACATGCAATCAAGGAAAAATAGCATAAGAACTCATATTTTACATTCTTAACCTCTGAACCCTGAAATTATTGTCACCCTGAATTAAAAAAGAAAGACCATCTGGATTGAATTGTAGGAATCCATTCCCTTTTTCAGTTGTTTTTTTTTCCCTTTTTAATCCTTTTTGTCTGTAATTGTGTCCCCTTTTTCATCCATTCTTTGTTGTCACAATCTCGGCTGCTTACTATGTCAATTCCAGCCGCTTCCACATGGGGTCTCCAGCTGCCTCATGGGACAGTGAAGAGAGCTAGTGCAAGACAAGGTCACATCATCAGCAAACCTGTGCACACCAATTTTGTTGGTTGGCCAAAATAGCCATACTAAAGGGATCGCTGCCATGTATTGTACTTCAGTCACTATGGAGGCAGTTACATATTTTACCTTTCAACTTTACCGTTTGGAGGAGAGAAAGAAAAAATAAAAAATTATACACGTAGTTACAAGAGTTGATTCTTAAAGATGCCATAACCATTGTTAGTGTAACATTTCGACGTATTCTAGTGCAAATGCCAAGACGACTGGAATGTTTTCAGAGAGTTTCTCTTCACAGTAACTTGTGCTCACAACTAACGAGAGCTCACCAAAACCTGGACCTCTACTAGAGAGAAAGTAAACAACATGATAAGATGAGCCTCTCTGTAAGATTCACCCAGCTAATTACCAGAATAAATGTTGGTACGTTTCTGCAAACCACAGATAAGTTGCAACTTTACGTTTCTTCAGGTTCAGATTTTTAATTCTTATGTTGACAAAACTATGCTTATTGTGTGGGTTAGGAAAAGATCATGGTTTGGTTTGAAGTACTTTTTTTGTCACCACAAATGCATTTGGAAATTGTTAGAGATCACCTTAAAAGTATACAGTGGTCTCTTGCATACAAATATTGAAAAATCTATGCCAAACTCCGACATCATCCAGGTCATAGACATGTAATGTGACTATGATACATTTTGTTGCAATTGCAATATGGTAGCCTAAGTATAATTCATAGAAATGCGAACTTATCCTTGGTGAGCTTACAACATTTAATTCTGGCAACTGGGGTGAGCAAGACACTTTCTCTTCTTGGTTTATTGGCAGGAATCAGCAGGGCAGTTACAACAATATTTATAAGTGTACGTAAAAATGTTACGAAAAAAGTTATGACATCATTATAGTGTTCAGAAAAGTCCAGCCTTGTTTGGAGCTGAACAATAAAATTTAAAGGAAAGTTTTTATTCCAAAATCACCATTTCAGTCGCTCTTTGCATTTCTAACAGTTATATTCAAGAAGTAAACATTGATGGCATGCCTTTTGACACTGCCAGTAAAAATGATTTTGTGTTGATACATAGTCATGAGAAATATCACCAAACCTAATGGAGAATCTTTGCTATTTTAGGCGGAAGGTGTACTGTCGTTTTTTGAATGGCAGCTCCAAGCAAAACCAGTTTAAAGAGTGTTTCTGGGCTCCTGACAACAGAAGATGCTTTGATAATCCAGGTTGCTATCTCTTCAGACTCGTCCTCCCCTAAAACCATCCCATTCATGGTAACATTAAGACGTTTTAGAGTAACACCAGCCCGGATTTGATGTAGTTGTTTAATGTCTTTGAGGCTTTTCATGTCAAAATCTACACTTCATCTCTCTCATTCACCCACATCTAATTCTGTGTTGGTAAAATATACAGTTTATTTATTACATCTAATATAACACTCAATGTTTATAACCCCTGCTTTTACACTATTATCTAACAACTCATGGATTTATCTCAACTGAAAAGCCACAGTGGCTCTACAAACACAATTTTCCACACTGAACTATCTCATGCAACCAGAATGAATTAAAACAACCACACTTCACAGATGTGACAGATGAGTTAGCACTAACCTCACATATAGATGACATGGTAATAGCCCTTTTGAAAGGCGGTTCACATGCTGTGGCGCCTCGAGACGAGTCCCACTGAGAGACTATTTTACATATGGAGGGTGTATGGCTGTAGTTTCCATGAAGGGCCCGTGAATAAAGCCTAGTCCAGGATTTATGTCCCACCTCTTCCTATCCGCTCTAGATATCAAGAATGAATAAACTTAATCCACGCGCTGTAGGGGAAATTGGCCTGGCACCTGGCAGGCGGAACTGTAGAAATCCCTGTGTTAAAGTCATCAATAAAATAAATCAAGGTGATTCTCTTCAGCCAACGCAAACAAAGCACACTGCACTAAAATCTGTCTGAATTTCCTCACTTCAACAATTGCAATCTATGTGGCTGACACTCATGCAATATTCTAACATGGGTGGTTAGTTTATGATAATGGGAAAAGTGACAGCATTAAAATAAATCTCTCTGCAGGTTGGTCTCATATAGAGACAATTTGCATGACGTATTTTACACTGAAATGAAAAATGAGTGTTTAGCACTTCACATGGGTTAGCAAGCTAATAATTTAGTTACAGTATATATACTTTTGTTTTCTCAAATTGCACGTTCCCGTTTTCTTTTCCAAAGCCTTCCATGATTCTCAGGGTTGTCTTAAGGCCGTGATCACTTCAAGCCAAATCATCTGTTTCAATCAAATGAATTAGAACCAACATGTGACTGGCGAAGTCTCCGGTCATTAAATGCATGACTGTGAAAGCAACTTATAACGACCTATATTCATGGTCCTTGTTTGGCGGAGACCTCTCAGGGCTGTGGTAATTATTACAGCAGGAAAGGAAGAAGTCAGGTGAAGTAGATGAACAGGACTTTCATTTAGGAGACTATGAAACCAAAAGTCAAGTCATGACGATAGTTATTTAACCCAATCCACAAAGTTTTCCCAAACCTAACCAAGTAGTTTTCTTGCCTGAGCCTAACCGAGCGTATGGTGAAGCCTGTCTCTGGTGTGCTGCAACAGTCGCGTCGTTTTGAGAACGATATTCAATGTGTCAGTAACGTGACTCAAGCGAAACAGTGTAGATATTGACAATGGACTGCAACTGTTGTTGACCAACTGGCGGTACTTGTGAGGCTTAAGAAGTGATACCCAGGTGGGCTAACTAATGATAATAACTGTAGTAGTATCCCCTCGCTAAAGTCGCCTAGGTTGATTTTCAATATTGAATAATGTGCATTCACTCGCTCTAAAACAAGTATAAGCATCCTGTTACTATAGTGAATGCTGGTTCCAGTTAAGTGAAACGACATGCTTCTAGTCACACTCATAATTCGCACAAAGTATCATAATAGCTAGGAATACGGTGGATCATGTAGAACAGAGACAGCTCAGGTTTTTTGTCAGCGACACTCATGGATGATTTTTGTGTCTCAGCTGAATAACACTTTGATCACGGCCTTAAGCTTCACCAAACCTCAGACAACAAAGAACATTGAACACTCAACAACTCCATCGCACAGCCAATCTTTCTGGATCCAATGCACGTATTCTGTTGCCTGGAGACTCCTACAGAAACAGGAAATTGTCTGGTTTTTTTTTTGTCTTTTGACATTTGGTGTATTCTCATCTCTACCAAACATTTGCATGCTCAACATTTGAAAGGAATGTGTTAAGTATTATTATTTTTTTTTTCAGACATGGCACAACTGGGAAGCTGCGCCAGCTTCTGCCTGTGCACAAAATAGTTCAAAGACACATTTACGTAGTATAAACCAGGACTATATGAATCAACGGCGACATGGTCCCACATCACAGACATGTAGAAAGACACACATATAAACACACACACTTACAGTACACATGTAGTACACAGAGACAGTAAGAACAATGGCTTTTTTTTTCTACATATGTGTATACATTAGTATACAACTTTAAAGATACAAGAATGGCGAGGATTTACAAACAGATATGCAAATATCTTTTTTTTCTAATTTTACAGAAAACAAACATGAGACACTTGACTTTCAATGCTGAATTATTCTCTTTTTGTCGTTTTTAGTATTATTGCAATCTAAACAATATGGCTTTGTCTAGTGAAAAGTCCTATCTGAGCTAGAAAAGGAAAAATAAAAAATAAAAATGCTTTCATAGTGCTTATGACAACTTCATCATTATTAATCCGAAATGTTATGTTAAGTTACAAACTCGTGGAACAATGTATTCACTGTACATCGTCGCATAACTAACCACTGAAAAGCCACCGGCTCATTTAGGAACATGCTTTGTTTTTACCAATAAATGTCCATATATTTAAGGTAGTTTCACTAAATATAGATTGTGCCCATTTACAATACATCTACTTAAAGTCTATATGACAAATCACTATGATATTTCATTGGATTAAGAGATGCAGGATGCAGAATATACTCAGCTCTAAGGGAGCTCTTCAGGCAGTGAGATGCGACGACTCACACCATTTTTCTCAGGCTCAATCTACAGTTTAATTATCTAGTTTTATTAGTCATGGAATACTTTTGGAAAACAGGAGGATATAGGAGAGTATCGATTTAGTGGTGGTCTTTGGGATGCATGCACACGCTGAACAGGCTGCTGTGTTTCTCCTGCAGGCTTACAGGTTTGGCATGCAAGTCTTCGTCTCGGCGGTGACAAAAGAAATAGTAAGGTCTCACCAGTATTTCTTTGGTCTCAATGTGGATGAACTTCGATCAAGGTGAACATAAGCATTCAAAGATGAGATGCAAAAAGTTAACTAGAATGTGAATGCTAGAACGTGAATTGGATCACTATTTCAGTTGCATTAAAATAAACTGGCAGCACATTCACAAAAAAGTAATGTCAGTAATTCAGTTAAGTAAAAAAGAAACAGCCAGACATTGCCTGGCATTTGCATTCATGTGTGAAGAAGAAAAAAAGACAAAAAAAAAGTAAATAAATAAGTTTAAATAACACTTAATAGCAATCATGAACCCACTTTTAACCACTTTTTATCATAGATGGTATGACAGGAAATGTCAACGTGTACAGTACCGGCTACTCCCACTATTTCCAAGTTGTCAGTGTTTTGATTGTCTATGGGGACCACACTAATGTTTTTTTTTTTGTTGTTTTTTTTAAATCTGGGCAGTGATAGAAACAAGATCAAATTAGTCTTGTTTGCTTGCCTGGATGATACCTTGAACTAAATAAAATCTGTTCCAAAATCCTTGACATTGACAATTCTGTCTTGACATGAATTGGTGACATGTTCAAAACCTCACATTTTACTTTTCCAGCATGATGGCAGTCTAACTAGCTATAAAGCTTAGAATGAGCCTGACTTTTGAGAAGGTAACACTGGAAGTTTTTTTAATAGATTCATGGACTGTGAAGGCTCTTGGTCTTGGATTACTACTTAGTTTGATCACTTGTTTCTGGAAAGCCCCAAATATCCCAACTAACAAACTTCATATCAAATGCATTATTCACAAGCATCCAGTGTTGTACCCTTGAACCCGTGCCAACATGCTACCAACAACTCTGCACCTGTTTGACTGAAAATGAAACCCTCATTCACAATTCCTCTGCTGGAGGAGATGATATGAAGGCACATGTCCTAAAAACTCAAACTGATTTTTTTTGTGTTTTTTTTAATATAAAGACCTACACCAGGTTCATAAAAGTAGAAAACACCCACTGAAGTAAACAGAACATGCTCCATCTACTGGAAAACATGGTGGCAGTGCCATTTGAAAAACCACAGAAGCGAGAGGACAGAAGCGTCCGCTGCCCTTCTTTAAGGGAATACTGGTCTCCGTTGCTCATCATTGCCTGGCAACAGATGATGGCCAACCGATCAAAATGTCTGACCTCAGTCTGTGTAAAAAAAAAAAAAAAAAACAACAGGAAAAGGACAAAAAACATACCGATTGTAAGAAATGTGCTAAGTGGCAGTTGAGAGGTTGTACAGCAACTGTGGCAAATAAAAAGGGAGAGAATGACGCAATCGTCGAGGAGTAGAAAAGAACAAAGTAAAAGATTTCTAGAAAGGCAGTGTGTAGCCTCTAACAGTTTGGCAAGAACCCCCCCTCCCCAATCCTCCTGATCTACACTCAAACCCGTAAAAACACCCGAAGCTATCCCCCTCAGTCGCTCATTTCCCTAAACCTGCAACACTTTACTCCACCCAAAGTCCCCAATGCAAAGATCCCCGCCTCCCTTTGCCCCACAGCCTGGCCCAGGCCAGACTGGACCCTGAATTTAGGGTTCGTTTGATTGGTTTTGTTTGTTTGTTTTTTTACTTCTTGAACATGTCCTGTAGAGGTCCGGGCAGAAACTTGAGGACAGTGTCAAGGATGCTCTCCTCGTCCTCTTCGTCGTCGTCTCCGCAGCCCCGCGGGATTGCCTTCTTCGGGCGTGTCAGCGACCCCTCGCAGGCCTGCTCCATGGCCGCTTTCTCCTCCGCCTCTTTCTCCTCCTTCTTCTTCAGCCCGTACTGCACACAGACAGGACAGGAGGTGATATGTGGGGAAAGGAAATCAGGGTGAATGACATGTTAAAGGAAACTATGAAGGGTCAGGTGACAGCTGTAAAAACGTTGCACATATGTTCTCAATCCAGACTCTTCAGCTGGTGAAACAGTCGTGGTTTGGTTAGGCTTAAATGATAATGAGTCATGTCACTTACGCAACTCGTGTTTAGGTTCTAGGAAACTCCAGGGTACACTTGTTTCCACACTGCAAAATTGTTCATTGAGCATTAGTAAACTAAAAGACAGTCTCTACCTTGTCCCTGATGGTCTGCCGTACTTTTTCCCTCTCTGCCTCCATGCGGGCATGTTTGGCCTTCCTCTCCTCCTCTTGCTGCCTCAGGGCCTCCTGCCGCTCTTCCTCCTTCTTGGCTGCATCCGGGTCCTTCTCCTCCTCCCCACCCAGCATCTTACCCATGTCTTTGGTGGCCCCTGGACGGAAAAGAGACGCAGAAATTGGCGGTAAACACGTGAAAAAAAATAAATATCCATACATACAAGGTTTTGTTAACCTCAGCAGTGCCAGGCTTTGGCAACGTCTAGACAATATTGTCACATGCAGTATCACCCGCGTCTGTCTCTCATATTCAACTATAAACACTATATGTTAGCAGTTCTGAGGATTATGTGCCGACGGGGTTCCCTGTCGATCCTTGAGGCATCTTGGAAAACAAGACAGAAGACGAAGAGCCAACTGGAAACGCTTCAAAGACCAACAGAGACAGAGGAAGACATTTTCTTCCCTCTGCTGCCGGCCATCTGTCAGCACTACCTGTGCCTCCTCATCCTCCCAGGTAGTCACCCTTTGTTTGGATGTATCTGTTGCGTTTCTTTATACAGTAGTAACTACACTGAGTTTAACATTATGAGGAACCAATGGTGATTTGAAAGGAAATCGCTTTACGTCACCTAAAAAGCAGAGGGTGCTGTTGTTCGACTAACGATGAGGTTAAGCTTTCAGAGTTTCTGATGGATTCATGAAAACAGGGAAGGAAAACTAATTTCAAAGAGAAGCAAATGAGGAGAGTTTATCTCATAACTCAACACTATCACAATACTGGTGCTGATTCGAAATGTGTCGTTATTCTACATGTATAAAGACTCAATCAGGTCACAAATCTAATTTCCTTCCATTTTTCACCCCTCTGGTTATTTGGACCAGTAATGAAATAATTAGATAATTGATTGTTTGGTTGATTGACAGAAAATTTACCACTAGCAACTTCTGTAAGCCACACACACAGACACACACACACACACACACACACACACACATGCACACACACACACACACACACACACACACACACACACACACACACAACGTATTACATTGGTTTTGGACTTCTAAGAATTTGAAGGTCTCAATTATATTTTCCGCAATTTCCTGACATGTTGTTTTTGATTGATCAACAGATAAGTGACAAAACAATCGAGTTGCCACCCAAAGCATTCACAGCTTTGTGTCATAAAAGGAGGAAAGGAAAAAAAACAAAAAACAAAACAAAACATTTTCCTATGCCTTTTCTCAAAATATACAGTGTGTGTATCTGCTTGGGTTGAGATAATGTACTTATCATCCAAGTACTCCAGTGTGGCAATTATCATGCTCGTGATGAAGGAAAATCATTGACCTGCGCTCTGATCAACCCATATCCATTACAGGCTCAAATGAACAACTTCCAGTTAAACCTCACTTCCCATCAGCATGGTACAGATACAGATAATCTAGCTGGTTAAACAGACAGACACAGATAATGGTGCACTACTCATCCCTTGTATTTGCAATGTGTATCATGATGAAAGTAATAAACAGAGCAGGTCCACCAGATGTGCCTTGCACAAAGGCGCCTCCAGTTCCCTCTGCACTTTCTCTGCTTCTGCCTCCTAAAATGTCTCACGTCTTTATCTATGACGGAAGCTGCTCTCTAGACGTGAAAGCGACTCCCTCAGGCCTATCGATACTGCTGCTGTTACCTCCGTCTGATCGATAGTAAATACAGGACCACCTTAGCGTGTATGAATTATGGATTCTCCAGCAGAGAGAAAACTTCATCTGAGTATTGATCTTCCTCTGAGGCACCGGTGAGAGGAGCGCCTGGATGATGGTGTGGTTTACCATCCAGCATCTGTCTTTAGCCAGAGCCAGAATAATGGCTAAATACGTTTCACCATGGAGGAAACTTAAGAAGAAAGGCGACAGTATGAACAATGGAACAATTCAGAACTGTATCCAAAATAAATACATCTTGGAAAACAGAATTATGTCTTTGCTTATGTAGTTACTTGACAGCATTTACATTCAAAGTCATCAGTGATTCATTGGCTCACTGAATGGGATTGACTGCAAACAATCTTGAGTCTATAAGCTAAATCAATGAGAGGCTAAAGACAGACTTATCAAAGCAAATTCCATTGTTTTAAGTGCTTCACATATTCCACAAAGTGTGGATAGTTCTGTTGTTCCTTCTTTACTGATCACATTTAAGTGCCAACAGAGATTTTATCAAAATGTCTTAATAAACTGTTGGAGCAATGACATACTTGTATGTGCTAACTGGGAACCACAAGTCTATCAAATAAAAAAATAAATCCATTGACTTTGATACAAGGGAACCCGGTTTTAGGGCTCATTCAAGCGGTACTATGTCTTTTCGTTTTGCAAAAATGAAGATTTTCTTAGCCAAGC
Source organism: Sparidentex hasta (assembly GCA_030272975.1). Taxonomy (NCBI): domain Eukaryota; kingdom Metazoa; phylum Chordata; class Actinopteri; order Spariformes; family Sparidae; genus Sparidentex; species Sparidentex hasta. The sequence continues at coordinate 33,061 of JARJLU010018152.1, forward strand.
CTCTGATTCATGGGAATATAATATCTGTCTATTGTTGGTTAAACACTTTGGCCTCTGGGTGAAATACGTTTGGGTAAATTGCAATAAATAAATGAATCCATTACCAGGCTGAAAGTTCTCCTTGCATTCTACAGTGTTTTTTTTAATGACAAGATACCCCTGAAACACAAATTGATGCCTTTCATCGGAACATACAAACTTTAGTTAGTTAAATGTTGATTTTTTTAGTTCAGCCAGAAAAGCCTCACTAAGATTAAAGACATACATGAATTTACCACTTGTGTTCCAAATTGTTTTATACATGTTACTTTGCTGACGTTAACAGGCATTCTGACATTGTGGAGCTGAGTCTGAGTTAGGGATGAGCGAGTACATTATCCATACTAGTGCTCAGAATGGGCAGTGATAATCTGAAGCTATCAGTTACTATGGGGTTGATCAGAAGTTGCTTTATTGTTAATTGGAAAACTACTGACAGAATAGCCTCAGAAGAGCTTCAGATCTGTATTTTCCATCACGTTTTTTTTTTTTTTTCACCAAATGAGGATTTTGCTCGATCACGAGTATGGATTTTGACACATTTGATTTAGATGACACTCCTGTTTGTAAAATGTACATTTACCAGTTCAACCCCAGGCTGAGCTGTTCAACAACAAGGCCACAGGAGCCACATGCATTTCTCATCATTTTCATTGTACAGACTAATGGACTGGTTAATCGTCACTGAATGTAATCAATGATCAAGCTTGTGTTCTTGTCGTTTTGTGGTCATGTACTGGAAGGCGTTTGAGAAAAATAAAAATGTAATTGTTCTATAAACCTCACATTAAAAAAATCTAAGAAAGGTAAACTTGTTAATTCAATTCATTCATTATACTGTCAATCGATCAGTCTGATTCAGCTGGTGGAACATTAGTGTTGAGTGTTGTTTTTAAGCTACTTCAGTGTGGAGGTTTTAGTTTGTGATCATTACAGGACTGAAAGTAACTTTTGGAAACCAGAAAGGTCATTAAACATTTATGGTTCGAACATTACTGCTGATTACCAATCCTATCAACCCTCTCAGATATATTGTGGTCGTTTAGTGTTATGTGGCAATAAAAGCCTGAATTACTGCCTCTTCAAGGAGCCAAAAGAGAACATTTCTGAGGGACCGAAGTCAATTACTCAGAAGAAATGTGGCTCTGAGGACCGTGTGGTCCCCCCTGGTGTCTGTGAACCCAGGGGTGGCGGGTCCTGTTGCTCTGCAGCAGGCTCATACCGTGGTCCTAATTGCCCTGCAGTGCTGTGTGGTGGCAGCAAACCTGAAGATGACAAATTAGCACTCAGCTGGTGGGTGGAGGAGGGTGGTGAAATGTTCCCCATGACTCGCCGGGGAGCCGGGTTAAGGTCAGCTAAAACACTCCAACACACACCATATGTACCAGGCTGCTGTGATGCATGTGTACACGCACACACAGACTATATGTGATCATACACAATCAATAATCCATCATAAAGCATCAATAATAAATAATGATAATCCATCACTGGGTTATTTTTCAGGAAGCCCATGAACCTGAGATCTAGACCACATCCTTAAGTTTCATCTTCTTGGCAGCTTAAAGAAAATTATAGCATGTTACATGGATAAAATGAAATATTAATCAAACACACCCCGTTCTCCATTTTGAGCAGAATACACAGCAAAATCTGTAGTGTTGTTTTTTCAGTGTTAATAATTTTGAGTTGGTGGGTGTTGATTTTGGTGTTGTTTTAACACTTGTAGTGATAAAAAAAACTCTGTGAGCATTGTCAATTAAGCGAGTTAATTGTTTACACCTGTGACTGAGTTACATGCACTCCTGGCGGAGTTGATTTCAACATCCGGTTTGGACTTGCGCAGCGCGCCTTTTTCACTCGACATCGGTTGGAAAAAGGAGAAGACGGAAAAGAAAAAACTTCTGTGGATTGTGTGGATTATATGGCTTAAAGAAGGTAAGAACCGAATATATTTACGTCTACAGGATGTTAATCGCTGTATGAAGTCGTGATAAT